>CAICTM010000071.1:0-134538 GCA_903772945.1 Seminavis robusta | reverse complement strand
TTGCGCGAAGGACAGACCAAATAGCTAGATAAGCAGCAACACTGCATCTCACTTATCCTTTAGCATGACATTACACTGATTGATAGGTTCTTGACAGGTTATGATGCCCACACTACGCTACCGCTAGTGTGCCTTGTATCTCTACCGAAGTGCTTCTAGTCTCCTGCTATTGGCAAGCCGGGTACAACTTGACTGGTTCCAGCGATAGCATTGGAGATCAAAAGACGTGAAAGAAGAAAGGACCAGTAGTGAGAGAAGCAGAACCGAAAAGAGTGATGGGAAAAAGGAATGGAGTGCATGGGAATCAATAGCAGGAGACTAGAAGCACTTCGGTAGAGATACAAGGCACTAGCGGTAGCGTAGTGTGGGCATCATAACCTGTCAAGAGACCTATCAATCAGTGTAATGTCATGCTAAAGGATAAGTGAGAGTGCAGTGTTGCTGCTTATCTAGCTATTTGGTCTGTCCTTCGCGCAACAGCTCTAGGGTATGCACCTCTGGGGCAAAACTTTCCGCGCCTCTAGGGTGCTGTGCACCTCTGTTGCTAGCCTTACACAACCCACACAATATTCACGTTCTATCTCCAGGGCAAAAGTTTCCCCATCTATTTCTTTTTGGGTTTGCCTTTTACTGTACTAGCTAGCTAGTACATCATCACGGGGGTTTGGGTCGGGAGCGACGTCATTCATTGAAATAAAATGACAGAGCTGTAAAAAAGGATGAGGATGAGGGACCGCTCTCAGCTCTCAGGACCACACATCACCCATCCCACATCCCACAGACCGCAGCCTTCATTCTCTTCGCCATAACTGTCTCTTGTTGGACTACGAGAGCTAAACTCTCTTCACTTCTTCAGCCATCAGCAGTATCATGTCATCAACCTCAGCAAAGTACACGACCTGTCTCTTGGACATGGATGGCGTCCTAGCCGAGGTATCCAAATCCTACCGCGCCGCCATTGAAGCTACCTGCCACCATTATGGGGCCAAGTCCGTCACGCAGAATACCATCTCGGATTGGAAAGCAAGAGGTGGATGCAACAATGATTGGAAGCTCTCATTGGATTTGATAATGGAGTCCACGGATGGTAAAAAGGAAGGTCTGACGCTGGAAGCGGTCACGGAAACCTTTGAAAAATTCTACCAAGGCGATGGCAGCACACCTGGATTCTGTGACACGGAAACCCTGATACCCTCCAAGGAAACCATGGAAGAATTGGCCAAACGATCGACAGGTGGAAAGTTTGGTATTGTCACGGGAAGACCCAAAAGTGACTGCGACAAGTTCTTGAAATTGCATAACTTGGATCATCTCGTCAAAGCCAGTGTTTGCATGGAAGATGGGCCACCCAAACCAGATCCCTTTCCCGTCAAGAAATGCTGCGAGTTGTTGGGAGTGGAGCCTTCCGCTGGGGTTATACTGGTAGGCGATACACCCGATGACATTCGAGCCGCTGTGGCAGCTGGTTGTCGAGGAGTTGGTGTTGCGACACCTGAAGCAGTGGCTGCAGCTGCTGCCAAGGGAGAACCCTTTGATTCTTCCATTCTATGCAAAGCCATGAAAGAATGCGGAGCAGATGTAGTCCTTCCACCAGGGTTTGCGGATTTGGTAGACATGTTTCCAGCACCCAACTAGCTATGCATATGCAAACGTTTGCAATAGAGTTAGCTAATCAAGCAGGTATTCTAAAACTTCTGTCGCATCAAAACGAAACCCTGTGTTGTTGTGTGTTGTGCTACCGGTATGGTTATGTTTGGTGTAGCAACATTTGAACTTGGCATTTCATTTCAAAGTGGGGTCCGGGCAACCATTTCATGTTTCCAAGCTGAATTCTCATAACATGAAAGTGGCCTGTTCCACGGGCACGTTTGCTGAGACGCCAAGCTACCGGTACCTAAAAGACAAAACAATGCATCTCTAGCGTTTCAAGAACATACCGGTACCGTTGGTGTTATTATTACAGTTTATTTATGCTGTTTTATGAATCAAATTAGCCTCAGAATGCTGCCCACCGTCAAATTAGCCTCAGAATGCTGCCCACCGGGACCAGCACTTATCTACAGGCGGATGACAGTTTTTGCCGCCTCCACCAAACAAATTGGAAGGCGGTAGGCAACCCAACCAAGAGGGAAGAAAGAATAAAGTACAAGATCCTAAATTGGGTGCAAATCAACTGATTTTTCCATCGAATCCGGAGATACGTTTGCGCCAGTGACAAGTTTACGGGCACTATTGATGATATCAGCAATCTCATGGTCTTCGGACGACTGATCACTTTGATTGAACGTAATCCCGCTGAAAAAGGACTTGGCAAACTCATGTGAATACTTGACGTTCAGCACTGTCGAAAAGGGCATGCTGTTCTTTCGATTCAGGGCACTGGTAGTATCCTCTAAAGTCTTTGCACCGTTGCCTCCCTTAACAGACTTCGATTTCATTGCCCCCGGATTGGGACCCACGCAGGCTGCAGTGGAAGCCATGCAAGGATTGGGGGCTACGCATGAAGTGGAATTGGGGGCAGCACAGGCAGTGGTGCCACCAGCCATCATTGGGATCGCTCCACAAAACAATCCGGCCAAAGTGTTTGGTTGTGCATGGTTCGTTGGCGATATGACTTCTCTGTTGCCAACCAAGATATCGTCCTCCTCATCGTTTTCTGTTGACTCTTGAGAGAAGATTTGCATGTGCTTCTGAACCTCCTTTTCGAGCTGAATTTCTCGGTATTTAACGAGGTTTGCCTTGGCTTCATGAGCAGCACGGAGCAGTTGGGATTCCGTACTTTCACAATGAAACGCCTTGGAGTCAGAGAGCTCTTGTTGGTGGAATCTTTCGGCGGCTTCCACATCTCGCTGAGGATTGACTTGCACGCCCACGTACAAAGACGCGTTTTCGCCTAATCGAAAGGTTCGCTTGTTATCGTCACGAAAATATGCCTTTCTGGGTTTCTTCTTCTTTTTGGACTCCTTGTTCTTTTTACTTGATCGGCATGTTTTGGCGTCTCGAATACCCGGGTTGGCGCTTGGCCTTGCCGGGACATGCATCAAAATCTGTCCCTCTTCCTCCCCAGTGATGATCAGTGTGGCAACCCCAAGCTCCATGAGCTCTGTCCCCCTACAAAGGTTGACTCCAATCTGAACCTGCTCATGAACATAGTTTTCCACTAGCACTTGTCCCCGTGTATAGGGTTTCTTCATCATCATTCGGAGCAACTGGAAGGATGATTCACATGGTAAGCTGTTGCTGTCTTCCATTTGGCGTGCCTCCGCGCTCATCAACGCTGCGGGTGGCATTTGCCATAGTGCAGATAAGTTGGTAGTCTGACCTGGAATGGATGTAATCTCTATCGGTTGACTGGGGTAGAAGGTTTCAATCAGAGTCTGACTGCTAATAGCATTTCTCCCCACAGAGGCAGCAACCGTGGTTGGAAAACCTTTGGGCTCGGAAACTTCATCGTCGGTTTCGGCGGTTTGTTTGGTTGTTACCGGTACTTTGGATGTGGAATTCTTGCGCTTTGATTTCTTTTTCTCTTCCTTCTCTTCACACATGACCCCTGTAATACCGTAGATCGTAATGGTGATATTCATCAGATCAAAATCTCTGAGGTCTTCCATACCGGTGTATCGAGGCATCGTGGTAATATCTTGTGCTGAGTTATTTTCTGCAACAGGTTGCTCTGGCATTTTTGCGACCGGTAGCTGTTGCTTTTTTGCTACAATTTGCTCTTGCGTTTTTCCTGCAGGTTGCTTCTGCTTCTTCTTTTTCTTATTGGACCGCATATCCACCGCTTCTACCTCGATCGGATCATGAGAGTGCAAGGGCGAGCGCACCTTGGTCACAGGGACCACCTTACAATCGGCATCTGAATCCTCCGCGGTGCTATCCGTGGAGGTTTTGCACACTGTTGGTCGGCGTCTCATGGTACAGGTCGCCACTGGCTCTTGGTTATGTTGCAGGCAATCACAGCTCACTGGTTGTTTTGTTGCGAGATTACCATGCCATTGGCTTTTTCTTTTGGTGTATTGATGAATGGGCGAGTAATTGGAGCGAGGGAAGACTTGAGATCAGCACTGAAATCGCCAAATTTCGACGAAAACGAGACAAAAAGTGGCCGGAAACAACGTGACGCCCTCCCTCCTTTTACAAGCAAGGCGACAACATATCGAGTCGACACGCTCACATAAATGAGGTCTTTTAGTTGTGGCGTACTTGTACTCTAGAGTACCACTCCACCACTCCTCCGTTAGGATACGGCTAGATCTACATGCACATTCACGTTACCGGCACCTGGAATAACTGCACTCTTATTACTACTAGTAGTGGTACATCCTAGCTAGGTGCTGTGGGGCCGAGGGGAGCTCTGCATCGGCATCTCGCGATACCCGAACACCCACAGCACCGGTGGATATTAACAAACAAATAAACGCGTATTACGTGTACCGGTATGCATGTATGCATACGGTCATTAGAGCCCTGCCAGAGATAGAACCACAGCCAGAAGCTTCTGTTATGTAGCTACTACATGGCAGTAGTAGCTATTTGCTCAAATGCCACCGGTACATGTATTTAGTTGCACCCGATCAGGTGTAGCTGCGCTGGTAAATCAATAGTACTGTCAATAGTACTGGTACCTTCACCACCCTTCAAGAAGTGTTTGGCACTGAAAAAGCTGACAAGTGCAAGAACAGTAGCCCTCCCAGATCCCAGGCCCCCCTGTGGCGGCCCACGTGACGACGCCCAGTTTTTGGAAGGTTTTGATGGGGTGTCTCTACGGAAAAAGTTGTAACCTTATCAGATACCGAAGACGACATTTCCCCTTTTCGTAGTAGCAATGGACCTGATGAGAGTTTTTAGTGAGAAATTGGCTGTTAGTGGGTTTCCTAGCAATGGCCTATTGTAAGGATAAAACATATCAATATTAGTCTAAGATAATCAGAGAGATGGTACACGTGTGCAGGTAAAGTGTGTTCGCCACTATTGATCGTCAAACACAATACAAAAACTGGTCGCAAAGATGAACCTCTCTTTCTTTCAGCAACACGACAAGACAAAAATTCACCGCTACGGTTTGATTGCCCTTTTTGATTCCATGAACTGATTGAGCATTTTGAGTTCCTCCACATAGATTTTTTTCAGTACAATCTTCTTGATCCACATATCCAGGCCAGCCCCAATTCCTTGCATTTTCATGACCTTGGTCTGTATCGTGACGTTACACGTCGTCGAGTCATCGATGGGGTCCACGATGAAGCGTGTAATGTTGGTTGCCTTGGAATCAATCTCTTGCAAAACTCGACCCTTTTCTGGTTCCGAAACATCCATCAACAGAGTTTCCTTGTTTCCATACACATTAAAGCGCGCTTCGATGCGTGTCCCTTCGCCTACGCCACTTCCTTTCAGCACTCTCATGCCATCAAAGAATTGCGGTGGCATAATCCTGGGATGGCCCTTGTTGTAGTCGGCCAAAACGTCATAGACTTCCTTGGCTGGAGCATTGATCACGCTGCCAGATTCCACGCAAAATCGAACCATACCTGGTAGTGTACACTTTCTTTGGCTGATGCTTGTGGCCGGTATGTCCCCACAGCTTGAGATGGTTGTGGGAGGAGAAGATCTGAAAGATCATCGTCGAAGTCTCGGTCTCGAGAAAGCGAGGATCCGGATCTTTTGTGATCCTCGATCTTCCTGCTTCATTCGTGCTCGGTATCAAGCCCGCAAAGCTGTTTTTATGCTGGTGGCGCAGGGGGTGGCTAACACAGGGTAAATTTTAATATGGGAACATTGGCTTTCCTTTCCTGTTGGCTACGTAGTAGAACGCCATATGGAATTGCAACTATACTATAGTGGATATCTACCGCTACGCCTACCTAGGACTCGTCGATGATAAGAGGCTCTCCGCCGCCTCCCTTTTGCTCGCGCACATCGTTAATGAGGTCTGGAGTCGGAAGTTTCAATGCAAAAGTGGAGTGATTCAATCAGTGGTTGAAGAAAGAGTATGCAGGACGAGTTCCATCATTGTTGCGGAACGAATTGAATTGAGTGGTTGTAACTTACCTGTATCAACCTTCAGGGCTCCATCGGTGTCCTTATAAAGGATGTTGACGAACTGATATCCGACATTGATGTCCACAAAGTCATAAATCTTTTGTGCATAGACATCCGAGGCACTGACATTGGACACGCCATTCAAAGAAACCAAGATCTGGTTGAACTGCAAGGAATCGCGAATGGCGTTCCACGTGCAAAGGCGTTCCGGCCAGGATCCGCCATTGCGTCGAATCTGTCTCCGAACCCGCGGCTTGAGAATGGGCGAGGTTTCATCCAAAACCTATAGAAACACAGAAGAAACGAACGGAATGTTTGAGTGGGATGTTTCCTGTGCGTGTCGACAGTCATGCAGCCATCCATAACATGCATATGTATGAGTCGAGTCAAACTTACATGACGTGCCAACCAAACTCGTTTGAAGAACGGATGATCACTGGCTTCAATGAGCATTTTGGAAAAGATTCTCTTGCTCACGAGTCGCGCGGATGGATCTTCGTCAATGGCTTGATGATCGACCTTTCCTCCACCACCCATGAGCGAGTGGAATGGATCCAAAAATTTGGGAAAGGGAAGCGCCGACGCATTGGTATGGGTGGACGAGTGAATCGTGGAACTGGCGTACAAATTGTTGGCGGTCGGTGACAAATGTCCATTTTCGTAGACATGGTCCGATTCCGAGGTATCTCCATGACTGACCGTGGATGCCATGTCACTGTTGGAATGATGCCCTCCAAGCTGTTGCTGTTGTTGTCCAGTAGTAGTAGCAGTACCGAATGACTGATTGTACCGTTTGCGATCCGAATCGAGTGCATCAATGAGAGACGGATCGGCATCATTGGCATCGACATTGGCGACAACGTTCAAAGTCGCATCCATGATTTCGCCACCCGCTTCATTGAAGAGACGGTTGACGATTCGAAACTCGAGTACGGGACAAGGATGACTCTTGGTTTTCTTCTTGCTGCTGGGTCCTTCGTCATCGGATGCATTGTTATTACTAGTATTGTTGTCAAAGTCTCCTCCTTCCGCCACTCCCGTGCCGTACCGAATGACAATGGGGTCACTAAAGATGACTTGTGCATGAGACTGAATACGCAAGACTTTACCAAATAGAATGGCTCCACAGAATCCAGAGTATAGCACTCCCAGGAGTGATTCTAGAGAGCAAATGAATGTGATAAAGAAGCAATTTGTCGGACTGTCATTTTCGGCACCCAGCGCCGGATAGGTAGATCCATAGCCCTAGAAATAGAACACAAGATAGAAGAAAGAGAAAAAAGAAAGAATGTACAAGATTAGATGATGATCCCATAAAAGATTGTCCATGCATGATCCATCCATCACCCACAACCGAGATGTGCACGTACCACTGTAGAAAAGGTCGTCCATGAGAGCGCAAAGGCATCGGCAAATTCCGAATTGACTTCCCCAAAAGGAGCTCCTCCAATGCGGACACATTCATCATCCATGACTCCGGCCATGATAATGAGTGCGGCAAAGACCATGACCAGTACAAAGAACATGACACACATGACACAAAACAAAAACAAGAAATTGACGCGGAACATCCAATGCAAGTACATGGCCAATTGTTGATTGGGATTAATGCCAATGGTCATGCCCCCGCGTCGTTCTCGCCCCAACAACCCGCAGGTCAAAAAGTGCAACCAACTCGATTTGGCATTGGCTCGTGTGGCTTCGAGTCGATACTGTTTGCGCGTCGCGTCCTTGTTCATGTCTTCCACATCTTGTTCCAGCGAGTCTGCGTTGTTCGGATTCTGACACAGGAGCTTGCGGCAAATGTAGCGAGATTTGGCACGAAAACGTTCGCCCCAGCCCATGGCGCCAACTTCCGATGTCCGGCGGACCTGATGGACAATCAACGACGGAGAGATGAGATGAGATTGATACGCTCTTCAGGTCAACGACAGATGGCAGTAGCAACAAGAAAGAACTTACAAAGACCGCTTGTCCTCGCATGGCCGCCGCACTGGAAGGCCTCTGGACTTCATTCGAATCTCGTCTTCCGCCATCGCTGCCTTCTCCCATCCTGGATGTTGTCGGTGATGGCTATTACGAAAACCTTCCTTACTCTACTCTGTGATGCAACTCGAGGGAAGAGTTGTGTTGCTTGTTGCTTGGGTTGAAATGATGTGGGGACTTCCTTTTCTCTTTTGCAGGCTTCCTTTTTGGCTGTGTTTTGACGGAACACTTGCGCAATCGACAAAGACCGCGTCTTTCATTCATGGATGTGACATCCATCCAAACGCGTGCCTGGCTGTGTACAAAGCACCGTACGGTACAGTAAGGTAGACTACCAGTACCGGTACAAACCGTAAAGGCAGCTTCGATGTTGCTGTGGCAAAGATGCACACATCTCAGGGGCTTTCAGACAGGAGACGATAGCACAGCGGCAAGTGCATATGCCAGAAACAGGGAAGATGGGGCGAGATGCAACAGCATGCTCGGCCTGGCTGCAGGTATGCCCAATGAAAAACAAATCTGCAACACCACGGTTGCAGCTTTTGCTGGTTGTGAAACTGGCTACGTGCGATCAGAATACAGTAGCTAGCTTGGCAACTACATACCTGGGTTTTGCAGCTGGAAGCAGTATCTTCCTTGGCAAGTCACGACACCATTGTTGGGCCATTCAGTGGTCACAACAACCTTTCTGAGGAAGATGGATGTGCCAATGTTGTCACCTGTCCTGGCAGCGCCACTTTAGATCATCTGCAGAGTGTGGCAGCATTGGGATCATTGTTCAACGTTAAACTTTCAAAACTTCCATGATGATGTGGCCCTGGGTGCTGCAACTCATGTCTCCAGTGAACATGGAAGTGATGTTGGCTACCAAGCAAAAAGTGGATGGCACTGCGACTGTCTCTGTTGCCATTCCATGGTGGAGCTTTGGCAACTCTATATCGAACTGTCGCTTTCCACAGCAACCTAGCTAGTGGGTGGATCCGTATCCTTTGACATTGCCATCAATAGAAATCCTCAGGACCAGCAACTGAAAGATCCAACGGGAAAGAAGGCTCGTTACTTTCTCCCCCTCAAGTTCACTTCTGGTCGGGTCATTGTCAACGACAATGCCTCTTCTAGCTGTGTAGCTGGGAGCATTGTGTGGAAGCTGGAGGCTGAAGATGCCTCTCTGTGGCCACCAACTGAAGCACCCAAGCCATCCGCCTTCAGTCTCGGGGTCTCCGTCCAGCTCCAAGTTTTGGGACCTTTAAAACCAAAGAGGGACGTCAGGCTGCAGTCAATGATATGCTGCTGACCCAACCAAACCCCCTGTAGCACTTACTGGTACTAGTACCTATGGATGGCTCATTCGTATCATTTGTACGGTACATGGGATGTGTGTCCTGTGTCAGAGTGACTTCAGACGTGCACAATCTAGACTACCGGTACTGTAAACAGAGGTTTCAAATTTTAAACTTTGAAAGCAAGGCTTTCTAGTTAGCTTCCACCACAAGTTCCACAACCACTGCGTCAATAATAGCATCACAATGACAACAACAAGCAAACAACTCGACAGACTAATCGTCAATGATCGGATTCATCTCTCCGAAATCCTCTCCTCAGATGTCCCAGCCTTTGTCAAACATTTGAACCAAGACAAAGACATCTATGAGCGCACCTTTCGTGTCCCCTATCCCTACAAGGAAGAAGACGCCAATTGGTTCGTCAACCTACAACAAGAAAGATCGGTGAATGGTCATCCTCAGACCTTGGCCATTCGCTTGACCGATACCTTGGAATTGATTGGGTGCGTGGGATTCACGGATGTTTGGCAAAATTCTGCCGAGTTGGGCTACTGGCTGGCCAAGCCCCACTGGGGTCAAGGTATCATGACCAAGGTAGTGCAAGCAATGTGTCAACATTACGCTACCAAAACGGATTGCAGGTGGCAGTCCATCATTGCCAAGGTATTCGACACCAATGCTGCCTCTGCTAGGGTTTTGGAAAAGAACGGGTTTGTGTTTAAAGAACTGTTACCCCGGCATTTAAAAAAGGATGACAAGTGGAGGGATGCCAAAGTCTACAAGCTGGAGCTATAAGGGAGACTGACAAAAAACAGCACGAGGAATCTAGAAACGTAGCACAAGTTCTTTATTAGAACTCAATATTATATTAGCCAGAAGAATAGCTTCACAGGAGTGTTTCCTTTCAACAAAAGAACGTTGCAAGGTTGGCAACAAAAGGGCTCTTATTTGTGTCTCAAGCAGGAGCAAGCAATAGCCGCCTTTCTGCGCCATGTCATAGGCGTGGGGCGCGACTTTCAGTATTGCCGTTGCTTTTGGTACACAGCAACTCCACAAGCAATGCATACTTGCACACATGTGGTATCCAGTTGTGTGTTCTGATACTTCCACAAACTGTTTTGGATCCGTCGCTCAGGTGGGCAACCTGGTGGTATATTAAAACGAGGTATCCTGCGCTTTGGGGGTCTGGTGATACGGCAACTTTGTGGAAGTCAGTGTTGATATATCGTCCTCCGCCGCCAACTCCTCGCCGCCAGAAACTGGTAGATTGACGCGTTCTGCCAAGTACGACAGAGCCTTTTTGGCCTCCGTCTTGATCGAAAAGATGCTCCGGTCCAGAATTCCCTGCTGTGATTGATTGGGACCACCGCCAAAGAGGGTTCGTTTGCGTGTATTCTTGATCAACTTCAGAACCAAAGCATCCTCGTCCATGATTCGTTCTCGAATGTATTCATCACTCGTGACGACCCGATCAATGAGTCCTTCTTCCAGTGCATCATATCCGAGCCATATTTTACCCGTAGCCACATCCTCAATGGTACGTGCCAAAGTCGGTCTAGCTTCTGCCACGTATCGTTTAAAGGCAGCATGTGTTTCGTCGACAATGGACTGAAGTCCCCTCTTGTCGCGTTTGGAGACTTCTCCAATCAAATTGCCACCGGGCGCCTTGTCCTTGCCCGCTTTGAACACCATACCCTGAATCCCCCATCCATCGAGTAACTTTTGTACATTAATGGCTTGTCCAATAACCCCAATGCTGCCCAACACGGCAAAGGGTGCGGCGTAGAGCTGCCCCGGTGATGCCGCACAGGCAATCATGTACCCTCCCGATGCGGCGATCCGGTCTACGACGACCGTGACAGTGATATTCTCCACGTTCCGCAGTCGTAGCAATTGTTGCGATGCCAAGGCAAATTCGTTGGCGGCGCCACCGGGTGATTCCAGCAATACCAATACTTCTAATTGGCGATCTTCCTCCTCCTCGTCATTGTCGTCATTGTCATTATCAGTATTGTACGGAATAGTCTTTTTGTCGTGCTGATGAATCAGAAACGAGACTTCATCTCGTAGCATGTCAATTCGTCCCGGCGCTTTATTGATATTGCTCAGATCCAGGACAATAATGGTTGCGGCGTACTTTTGTGGATTCGTTGCGTGTTGTTGTTTCTCGCGCAAGCTTTGGTAGAGCTGGGAGATGGGTTCCTTGGCTGATTTCTTTTTCTTTGGACTGTACCGTGCCGCCTTTTGCAGGGCTTGGGTATCCTTATCATACCGATCATTGATTCGTTCAAAGGTATAATGCTGTTCGATGGGTGGAATAAAGCTATTGTTTTCTTGCAATAGGGTCTTTGTGAGAATGGAAGACATGACGGGATTCTTGGCTCCTAATAATAGCAAGGCAATCAAGAGTGGATCTCCCTTTTTGTTTCCCGCGGCTTGCAATTGTCGCATAATGTCGATAAAGACGACAATTTTCAAGAGTTGCGTGAAATCCAGTGGTGGCATCTTATATTTAGTGCCGTCCTTGGGTAAGATCTTGGTCTGGATGACTTTGGCAATTTCGCGTCGAAAGGCAATCACGGTCAAGACCAAGGTGATTTGAAGGCGACGTTTCTTGACAAAGGTCATGACTCTTGTGGGTAGTTTTTCTTTTTTCTTTAATGCAGAATTCACAGCTGTCTTGGCTTTTTCCTCCTCCTCTTCCTCGTGATCACTGTCATCGTCGTCCGTATCCGAATAGTCTGGATTGGCCTCATAGAGAGGATCATCATCGTAATCATCATCGGATGTGCTGTCTACTACATGGACGGAAGGCTTGTGATCAGGGCTGTTCTTCTCGGCCGCCGTGGCAGTGGTGGTAGATATAGATATAGATAACAGAACGACAATAGCCAGCCACCAGCTGAGGAGGGTTCGTTTCCTCGTTGACAACATCCTTCTCATCTACTGTACAGTACTGTAATCCAACTAGCTAGACTATCATAACTGGCTGTTGGCTACTTGAGTATGGAAGGAAGAGACTGTGATTAGCCGTTGCAGAACGGAAGATACGAAGATTCTGTACCCGTGGAGCCTTTTTCTGTTCTATCCTTGTTCCGAAAATTGAGTCATCTTTCGCGTGACTTGAACAGTTCGTGATCGAAGCTACACCGAATTTTGGCAATCCTCGCCACTTTTTTCTGGCAAACCGAAACTTTGGAAGGCTCCCCGCGTAAGGGCATCGATCTCTAACGGGTAGATTTGATTGTGCTTGTGTGGCGCACTATCATAAAATCTTTCACTATCTTTTTGTAACTGTCCGATTTGAGGACAAGACGCGGGATGGCGGACCGTCTCACCAAAATTGGCCAAGCCAAGCCTAAGATACCCATAGATACCCGTGGCAGTTAAAGTCACGCCTCGAGCACAGGAGCACGGGAACTGCTTTTTTGACCTCTGCTTTCGTCGTCTATTTGGTGAACCAGTTTTACAACCACCATCAGGAACACAAAACAATACAAGCAGCTGTTTGCGTTGCGTCGTCTTCTCCTAGTATTTTCACCATGGTGCTCCTGACGCATGATATCCCTCGCAGTGGCTCCTACTACCACTACGACGACGACGATGACGAGGATCCATTGATTCGAGATACCATCATTGTCAACAATTGCAATGGAACCAGTACATGTACCACCGAAGGAGAACGGGTCAAGACGGAGTATGATTACGACTTTATCGTGGACGATCCAGATATCCACGACGATGACGCCGATTACGGACCCGTCGAACGACCACCCACACCACCAACACCACCACAGCAGCAGCAGTCCGCAACAACAGCGGCCGAAAAAAAGAGTTTGGCTCGCAAGCTGTTTCGTGGCGTTGGCAAAAAGGTGATTCGATTCTCCGTTCGAGCCAAGAAACGTGGCAATAATAAGAACAGTAGTAAGCAGAAGATAAAGCCGGGGAATGCCGTCAAGCTAGAGGATACTCCGCCACATTCCAAAGCCAGCAGCACTACGGACAGCTTGGATCCCGACTGTCCGTCCAGTGCCGGCGTGGATACCGATGAAGCCCTTTTGCTCTTGAATCATCAATTTCGTTACAGCGAGACAGATGAGGATGAGGAAGATGAAACGACGACGACCACCACCACAGATGGTAATAGTAAGCGCTTTACCATTGAAATTGACAGCGACAAGAACCAGGTCAAAGTGCTGGATGAAGAATCTACCTGCTTGCTGCAAGAAGAATACTATTACTATGATCCTACCACCACCAATGCCCGGCAACCCCACCCCAAAAAGTCCATTCTCCATGACTTGTTCAGGCATTCCATCTTGCGCGGCCGTGGTGGCTATGAGGAAAAGAAGGATGAGGAACCATCACAACAACTCGGCAATTTTTTGACAGATATTCAATACTATCAACAACGACACCAACATGAGGTGGAGGACGACGACTCGCAAGACACAGAGGACTGGGAGGAAGAAAAGCAGCCAGAGGGTGGACCACTGCAACTCATTCAAAGGCGCATAGTCCCCCAACAACAACAGGATGATAACAACAGCAGAAACAGCGACAACCATACAAAGATCAAATCCAGCCTAGGAGATATTGAAATCACCGTTGACAGCTTTAATCATGTCAGTGAAGATGCTCTGGTGTTGGCTCATTCCTTGGGTCGTCGGAACAAGCAGCAACACAACACCAACAACAACCTTGTCACCACTCAATGCAACAGCGCGGATTCATTGGAAGTGGAGGAGGGAATCATTGCACCTTTCTTGGCTGGGTTTGCCTGTGGCGAGTTAGGTCGCTGTCCACAGCAGCCAACGTCGACACCGAGCATCTTGCCAACACTATCGGAAGACCCACCTGACGACGATCTCGTCCCCAAACACAACCTCCAACAGGAACCATTGGCTTGGTTGGGAAGTCCGGTGGACACTATGGATCTTGACGACGACGAGGAGGAAGAAGAGGAGGAAGAAGAGGAAGGACAACCACGGCAGCAGCTAGAACCAGACAAGATGCGCAGTACTAGAAGTTTGGACGATGCGGGGCATGTGGTAGAACATGTCAATATTGTGGGGGGTGTTGACAGTGAAGAATTGCGGTCGGCCTCTTTCTCCTCAGCCCCCCTTCGGAATCTTTCGTTTTCGTCGGCCAATAGGATTGACTCCTTTGGGTCGGCGAGGGAAGATATTGCCAAAATGCAGTGGCACAAACAGTATCTGCATCTCTCTGTGCAACGGTTACTAGAGGAAAAGCTATCCAAGGACAACGACGAAGACAAGGACGAGACGAACAAAGCATCAGATAATGCCGATGCAAGAAACAGCGAGGTCGACGGCGAAGAGCGCAGCAGCGTCAAGGAGACGGCCAGTCAGATTGAACCTCTGCCACCGCCTCCCAGGGAGAGAAGCCGCAGAAGGAGAAGTTTCTTTCGACAGAAGGAGCGCAAAGGAGAAGAAGAAGAAAAGAAAGAAGAACATAACGTTGTCCAGAGAGAAAAGAAAGAGAAGCAGCACGAAGGTGGTAATGTTGATTGGAACGACAACCGTTTCCACGATGATTTTGATGATTTTGACTTCGAAGCCAATTTCCCAAACATTGAAGTGGACAGTATCCAATTCGACGAGGAGAAAAAGGAGGAGCTTGCCGCCAACGACGAAGGAGAGAACCCAACTAGAGAGATTCCTCACGAGCAAAGTAAAGGTGAGAAAGCTCCCATCCGAGTAGACTCCTGATTTGTTGTTGCTGGAAGAGAATCTGATGTGTGTTTTTCTCTTGCTTACTTTCCACTTAGGCGGAGGAACTGCAAAAAGCGATGTGTCGGTAGGGTACATAGTCCGCGACCTTGACAAGTTTCGCGTGAAACACGTGTCACCGCAAGAGATTGCAGCTGCCAAGGCCAACCCTCCACCCCCACCCGAATCGCCCTCGAGATCCCGAAGCGGGATCCCTCTGTTGCCCCCACCGCCGCCACCAACTGGATCGTCTCCGGCGAGGCTTCTGAGGCAACAGCGGAATGATCGATACTCTGTTGAAATGGAAAGCGTTGCAGGAGACAGCGTGGAAGCTCGCAAGTTAGGAAATAAGGTTCTGTCCGAGTTTGCCTCTCTTGTGAAGAAACACAGCGACTTTGATCAGCCGAAAGGTCCCGCAACCGCCATCACCGATGGTACTAGGTTAGCTGATACGGAAAAAGCCGAGACGAACGAAGCAAACATTACGAATAGTGCTTCGAAGATCATGCCCATCATGGCCAAGCCCATGCTTCCTCTATTTGATGATGCAGAGGGAAGTGTGGACTCGGAGGAAGAAGACGACGACGAGGGAAACAAGAAGGAAGTCGAGGACAGCAATCAAAATCAAGATGACAATTTTGTTGTGAGTGCCAAAGAGAGAGGCCTTGTTCACACAAGACAGTTCCAACAGAAACCGAAGTGGTCCTTCGAGCACGACAGCATCTTTGACGGCACCGACGAGATGGATGTACCTGTGTCCACGATCGCTGTCGAGAAGAAGATACCCATATCGACTCGATCGGGGTACACGTTTGATTTGGTAGATGAAAGGCGCGAAACGATTGGAGGGGACGACTTGCCATGCGATGAGATCATTATCACGAGCAGCAGTACAAAGACAAAGAAGCAGGTTTCTTTCAACTTGGGAGATGACTTGAGGTCTCTTGCATCGCTGACTACAGCAGCGCACTCGGGCACAACGCTATTGAATGATGTTCTTTACGGTTGCGTCGGAAGAGAAGCTACTCGGGACATCATGAAGAAAGTTGTCAAGGGACTAGACCGGTACATTGACACAATTGAGCAATCCTACGAAGACGACATCACTTCCCTGGACGACGAAGAAAGTGACTTTTCCTTGTTGATATAATTGTTTGCAGCGTGTCTGTCGGATTTTCATGGCATAGTTTGGAACATCCATGCATGTTTGAGTAGTACATTTGGAATAAGCAACTTATGAGAATTATTTAAAAACTAGCAATTGCTTATTTGTTCTGTAGCAGCAAGGACGATGGGCAGGATACGGAAGGGAGCATCTGGTCTATCGTTGGGGCTGTCAGGAGCACCCATGCCTCGTTGCAAGAATGAATGCTGGACTCAGACCTGCAAGGTCCTCAATCCGGCAGACGACTCTTTCATTGAAGCGATCGGATGAACATTCGTGATATCTCTTCAGAATCAGCCTCAGAAGCTTCATACTCGTCTACCGTGCTGGTGTCGGAACTCGTTGACGAAGAGCTTCTTCCTCGATTTCTAAGTGTGTAGAATCGTTTGTCTTGTCCTTGAAGAGCACTGTTCCTCTGACGTTTCCCTTGTTGTCGTTGGGTGTGTGGTATCTTTGAATTCCCTTTGTTTTTTGCAGCCGTTGGCGGCACAGGTTTGAAAAACGTCCAAGGTTCTGCTGGCCGTTGTGCTGTCTTTCGAAGTGCGTTTTCAGGCAAGAATGATTCTACAGTCTGTGCCTTGCCATCAGCAGGGACTACCGCGGGGAACTCGTGAGGGAAGGGTCCTGGAGGCACCCGATTCTGGGGGGTCTCTTCTTCTGAACGTGGCGCTTGTCCAGACGAGTCTCCTCTGTGGCATTGGATCATATTGAAAACTCGTTCAAGGGCCGAAAATGAGAGTGAAAAGGGGATTGAGAAGAATGGCCAACTTTGCGGTTGAGCCTCGGTTGTTTTCAAGGAAAGGTTTCGTTGGAGGTTTGGTTGACCGGCACGTGGGGACGCCACGAACTTTCGTACTGGCGGCAGGATGGAGACCCTTACTCGCAGCATGGCATTGGCGCCTAAAGTGACGAATTCCTGGTCACCCAACATGGGGATGGTTGACACACTCCTTGTCATAGCTTTGGCCTCGTCTGATATCTTCAACGGAAGATCCATAACAGTGGTTCCTTCCTCCACAATCTGATCTAAAAAGACCAAGTGAGCCACACCTTCCAAATCTTGTGCCGCAACCAGATGTTGCTTCTCGGGGTCCATTTCATCGTATTCGTCGTAGTCTTCGGGCATAACTCGCACACGCAGCTCTATTATCTCAGGGGCTGCAGTTCCGCAATCCATCCAAGACAAAGGCGCGAACGAAGAATCTACACCTGCTTTGCTTTTGTCGGTTTGACCAACAACAGCGCTAGAAGGCTCTGCTGCTATCACCGATGCCACCATTTCCTTCGATTTTTTCGTTGCGACTACGGGTTCCACAATGGCCTCGTCCTTGCGAGTGACCATGGTTCCAATCGCCTTCTCAAGTTCGGCGTCGCCTTCATCGTCTTCCTTGTCGAGCAGGCTGCCTGCGTCGGTGAGTTTGTTCCGTATTTTCCCCTCACCAACAGGCGATTCGCCGTTGTGAGAACCCGAACAAAGAGTACTGGCTGCTGTGGAATGTGTTTTTGCAGGCACGAGGTTGTCCTTGTAGTGTTTGCCTTTCATGCCTTGCACGGCAGTATTCTTGCACGGCTCTGCAAACATGGCCGACAAGAATGAAGCCCTCTGTTGGCCACCTGCTGATGGTAGGTTCAAGGTCAAGTGGGGTCTATTTCGCTTCCTTCCTTGAGTGAGCAAGGAACCTGCTTTGCTCTCGGCATCTTCAAACGTCGGGGGGCTGGTAAAGTATGTAACAGAGTCAATGAGCTTTTCTTCACTTGAGTCGTCGTACCATTTAGCCACCAAAGGATAATTGCCATCTGTGACCTGCTTGTTAGTTCCAGCCTGAATCTTTGTGATTGTGGTGGTGGTAGTAGTCGTTTTCCTCCCTCCAACATCTTGTGTTGTGGTTGATGTGATCTTGGTAACTTCGTTGCCGCGCTGTCCTCCTTGTTCGTCCTCGTCAATTGCCAAGGAGGCAAAGTAGGATTCCACGGCTGGTTGTGTGCAATGTGGATACGTGCTGGCCGAGAAAACCTTCATGTCAGGGCATGTTCCTGAAAACTCGACGGTTGCCGTCACAAAAGGGACACGCTTTTTGAGTTCCTCTCGATTCTTGGGCCGTTCCGGTGTCGACCAAACGATGCCATCGAGTCTTTCTACCGTGATTTCCACGCGTGGAGGCGACCATGATTCTACCATTTGACTGTTTTCCGACGGCATCATGTATTATTGTTTGTTCGGCTTGAAAAAGTTGCTAGCAGTAGAAAAGCAAAGCAACGAGGAAACAGGGAGAACAACACTGTATCAACAACGACGAAACCCCAATAGCGTCCCGAGACGTCGAACTTTTGTATTTCAGGCCAAGAATATCTTAGTTTTTACACACATGCATGAGGCTTCTTTTCATCTCTAGCTAGGCGCAAAGAGATGGCGGCGATGGATGGACTCCACCTGCCCCCATCGCTCTCAAATAATGAGCGAAAGAGTTCGCCGTTTTTTTCCAGCGATGATTCTTGGGTGGTGGGAGCAAGCTCGCCTGACGCACCGATTCTTTGCAGATTCTCGCATCGTTCTGCTCCCCTTCTGAGCTCCCCAACTCGTCACGAACACCATGGCGGGCTGCTTTTACAGCTCTGCTGGGATTTCTCTTTGCCAAAGCGAAGGACCTCATTCATCATTCCCAGAAAACCCAGCACTTTTCACAACTACAACGATGTCGACTACTACCTGCCGTTCCTGGCTTCTATTGCAATGGGTCTACTACTGTATAGTTACTTCGTATGTGGGCGCATCACAGTATGATGTAGAGGAGATTCCCAGCAAGATTCTGTGGCGACGGCGAGAGTCTCATCACACCACGAGTTCCGTCATGATTGCCGACCGCCACAAGGCAACCGTGTGGATCTATTCTCCCCGTCACGTCAAGGGAGAGGATCCCGTCAATACTATTTTAAAGTATTCACGGCACAACAACACTGGTACGACGATTCCAACGGCGCATTACGATTGGAAGTACGAGTTCTCCTGTCGCTCGCTCCCCAGCTTGGCATTGGCGGAATCCCACGGCGACATTTGGGCCTTGGGATGTCCTTCTCAACAGGTGCCCTTGTACAATGGACAACAGTTGACATCCGAGTCGGGATCCGTCACGTTGTTTCAGTGGATCCCTCACAAGAATCGGGCACGAATCGTACAGACGATCTACGGCAAGAATAGCACGGACCAATTGGGACAATCCATTTCCATGTCCCATGATGGACGCACTGTGGCGTTGGTGGCTACTGCCCACCACAGATCATCCAAAAACACAGATAGTCGGGACTATTTAAATGTCTATCAGCAGCAGCAGCAGCAGCAAGTGCATGGTGGGACTTCAAAGCAACAATGGGTACCCAAGGGAGATACCTTCCAAGATGTGACCAGGGCAGTCCTCTCCAGTGATGGCTCCATTTTGGCAACCACGACAACTGGAAAAGCCTTCAAGATATTCTCTTGGGATGTTCACAATAATAAATGGACAGAAGAAAGGATTCAAACCAACCGACAACGAGGTCTCAGTAGCTCTTCCCTCTCCTTGTCGGGGAATGGTCAAGTCTTGTCCATTCTTCTTCCCGCCAAAGGAGGACAGGCTGTCACCATCTTTCGACGAACGACACTGGGTACCACCGTTCAATGGATTCGAGACTCGACCATTCATCAATCGAGTGAAAGCAGTGGTACTACTAGTAGTAGAAACCGACAATCTTCTTTTGGTTGGGTAACCTCCTTGTCGGGAGATGGCAACCGGATCGCCATTGCCGAACCTTCCGCGGAGAATACTCGGGGACTGGTTCGAGTGTACGATTATTGCAATAGAGGCTCCAGGAATAGCAAGGAATGGATAACAGTGGGCAAGGATATCCGGGGGAGAAACCAACTCGATTCTCTGGGACGACACGTGCATTTGTCCTACGATGGCACTGTGCTCGTTGTCAAGGCTGTGACCTATACAATCATCTATGAGTTTGTAGTGGAGGAAGGATACTACGATCGTCAATCTGCTTGCAAAAGATCAATGACGACAACTGCTCCAATAGAGAGACAAGGACAGAATCGTCCTCGTCGTTATGGCACAGACGAACTCTAATGGCGCATTCGAAAAAACTCTGGGCGACACTCAGATCTACTTTTGCGGCATGGGTTGAAATAAATGAAAGATATCGTTGGGGAGGTGAAAGGCCGTACTTTGGGTGTGGCTGGTCATGGCTTTTTCAGACCTACCTGGTACGGCTCTTCTGTTCGGAAGAAACGAGTGAAAATCGTATAGCAGGCCGTTGCAAACGACGTATTCTTGTTGGAGCTGCACGAGAATCTGTTGCACATTTTCATTCGCCGGATGTCCTCTACGAGTCGCGCCGAAGCAACACATCAGCAATCGGCTGTTCGATCTACTAGTCTCCCGAACTTCCAGCAGTTTCAGGTTGATGAAAGTATACGGTACCGGTAGCCGTATCGTCCAAACAACAAGGCAACGTTGTTCGAGCAATCGCGCAAGTATCGGGCAAGCTAGCGAACCTGGAACTCGAAGCGACGAAGAATGACGAGTTATAAGCATGAGTGCCGAAATCAGCCTTTCAACTGAAATGATTCGATCATTCTGAAGGCATCGCAATCTATTCTAATAGCTAGTTTAGCACCGCCCATTTATTGATCATATTGATCCAGAAGTTTTCATCATTGGGATCCCCCACAGACTCAATAAATCGGCGCACTTTCCTCTCGAAACGATCCGTCTCAGAGTATGAATCCCGGCTCTTCCTTCTCGAAGACGATGACTTCATGGAGCGATCACTGTCACTGTCACTATTGCGACGTCCTCCACCATTCTTTGAGCGGCGTCTTTCCCTAGAGCGGCTTCTATCCCTAGAGCGGCTTCTATCCCTCTTGTCATATTTGCCGTCGCTCCTTCGCCTTCTGGAGTCGTCGCGATCTGGTGACTTGCGGCGTCGATCTTCACGATCGTGTTTCTTTTCCGTGTCAGTGTCCGTATCCGAATTGTCCAAGCTGTTCGTGCTAGAGCGTCGCCTATCATCTTTTCGTGATGACCTCTTTCGTGATTTCTTGTCCTTCTTTTTCTTGTGCTTTTTGCTCTTTTTGTCTTTGTGACGACGGTGGTGGCTAGACCCCCCGCTGGAGTTCAAAGATCCTCGGCGAGAATCACGCCTCGACCTGTCCGGGCTCTCGTCTTTCATTTGCAGCCTAGTTCCTGAAAATGATCGGTTCAGACGACGCGAGGGTTCCTGGCTCTCTTTCGTCTTCGGAAGTCGCATGGACATTGATTTCTTGAGGATGGGCCGGAGCCGTCCATTATCGGCGCTGCGTGTGAGTTTCTCAGGGGAATTGCCTTTCCCTGATAGCACGTCCCCGTCATTACTGAGGGATCTCTTCGGCGTTCTAACGTTCCGGTCTGTAGTGCAGCGCGAGTTTCGTCGTGGCGAGAGATCCGTGCTATCGCAGCGGTGCAATGGTACTTCTGGAGGTCCCTGAGAAGTGCGGCATAATGGAGACATATTTCTATCGCTGCTACGCCTCACCAGACGGCTTTCGTTAGATTTCTCCGCAAGGTTGCTCTGTGAATCTCGACGCTTTCGATAATCCTTGTCTTCGTCGTCACTTTCCTCGAGAATTGGTGTCTTGGACATAGACATTGAAGACCTTTTCGGAGACGCACCCCTTCCTGACCTTGTCGGTGATAGTCCCCTGCCTCGGGTTTGCTGAGTTTCTGCATCGTACGCCGGAAGATTAGCAAAAGAGGCCTCGGAATCCTGCATAAGGAGTGCAAGTCCTCCGCCATCTGGGTCATACATGTCTCTGCGAGACGCACAAAGTACCGATTGCTGACGCCCGCGGGATATATCTTCAATCTTTATTGACATTCGTGACGGCGCCTTCGCTTTCTCACCGTCTTCTTCGTCAAGGGAACGGACATTGGTTGGGGTAGGTCTGTTCGAGTGATTCGAACCCGCATCCATTCCAGTAACCGAATTGTTGAACGAATTGTTGAACGATGCATTCAAGTTGGAGAATGATGTATGCAAGCGCGCAAGCCTATTGGGACCAGCGTGGTTAGAGGATTCCAAAAGGTTGCGCCCTGACAACGACCTTCTGATCGCAGGCGAAGCTGTCGAATCAGGCCTCTCTCTTTCAAATGAAAGCGTCCTGGTCTGGCGATTTGAACGCGAGTGACTTGAACCCGCATCCAAATCATTAGATTGGTGCACAATACGGCCAGAAAGAGACTTCCTCAGGCCACCCCGAGGAGGAGATACATTGCCAGCTAAGGATTTGAGATTGTTCGCAGACGATGACTTGCCGATTGCTGTCGCATTACCTCTCTCGTCGTCTTCCCCCAGTTGGGTTGCTCTTGCTGATTGCCGCGATGGAGACCGTGAGTGACTCGAACGACCATCCAGGCCATTTAGAGATGTATTCCCTTCTGCTTCCATAAGGTTACGCCCTGATGCTGATTTTCTCAAGCGTGGAGGGGATTGGCTGTGTCGTTTGGCAACTTTCAGTGACCCGGCTCTTACCAGGCCGCCCTTACGCGCACCGCCACCAAGGGCCATCATATTGTCTGGCTCCTGTTGGGCTGCATTCGCATTCCGTCCAGACAAGCATTCGTCACCTGTCCCTGTCGTGTTGCCATATTGAGGGGATGGTGATTTGACGACACCCTTAAGCCAAGGGTTGTGCATTGAATGCGGGCCATCTAATGAATCGTTATCGTTGCGAAGATTGCGCCCCGACAACGATTTCCTCAAGCCCGATGTTGCAACATTTCCCATTGACGACAACCCCCGCATTGACATGGCGCGTCCAAGGCCAGGCCTGCCGCCGGCTCCTCCTAAAGCCTGAAGATTGTCGGGTTCACGTTCCATTTCCCCCATATTTCTCCCCGACCACGATCTTTGCAGAAGGTCGGCGGTGCCCTGTTTCCTGACGGCAGCTGCCTGACTCAAGAGTGACTTGTGCGCTAGAGCAACCGCCGCAGCTGCACTGTCACCTTGCTGCACCATGGATCGATTGGAAAACGACCGCGTCATGGCTGGAGGCCCCCCTACCAGTTGATTCACGCTATCGTGCGTGAGTGATCGATCTGAGAACGACTTTTCCATAGATCCCAAGGCTGACCCTGCAGCCAAGTGATTGTTGTTGTTTTCTTGCGTCATGGTCCGATTGGAGAATGACTTTCTCAGAGAGCCCATAGCAGGACCAGCCTGGAGATGATCGTTGCCAATGTCAAGGCATGACATAGAACTATGCAGTGATCGGTTCGAAGAGGACCTATTGAGAGAGCGGTTGGAAGGTGATCTGTTAAGTGATTGATTCGAATTGGACCTGTCGAGAGCACGGTTGGAAGGTGTCCTGTTCACCGATCGATTCGAATTAGACCTGTTGAGTGGCTTGTTCAGTGCTTGATTCGAATTGGACCTGTTGAGAGCTCGGTTGGAAGGTGTTCTGTTCACTGATCGATTCGAATTAGACCTGTCGAGCGTCTTGCTGAGTGCTTGCTTCGAATTGGACCTATTGAGAGAGCGGTTGGAAGGTGTTCTGTTCACCGACCGATTCGAATCAGACCTGTTCAACTTGCTATTCGACGTAGACCTCTTCAAGGAGCCAGCGGAGCCAAGATTCTTTAACGACAGTGACTTTCGCATCCCTCCTCCACCACCACCGGGCCCCGGCAGGGGTGCCGCCCGAAAGGTGGGTGGAATCGCCATCAAGTTCCTTGTGCTCGATGGTCTTGAACTGGAGTCGTCGTCATCATCGTCGTCATTGCAACGACCTCCATTCATCATGTTGAGCGTCCGCGCCGAAATGGACTTTTTCATGGCACTCTTGATTTGTGGCCGGCGCGCGTCCCTGGCTGCGTTGGCAGCTGGGGTGTCCACCATGGAAGCAGATTTTCGCATGGGTCGTTGTTGCTTTCTCAACGACTTTTCCGTCATCACCATGGAAGCGCTCTTTGAAATGGGCTTGGTTGGTTTTGCTGGTGGCGAATCCTCCGACGAGTCAGAGGTCTCCGTTGCCGCGGTTTTGGTCGACGAAGTTTCCAGATTGAGGAGTTTTTTCGTGTCAGTGTTTGTTGTTGTTGCCATGGCTTTTTCATCCACCACACTTCGACTGGAATCTTGCCTACTAGTGCTGGTTGTTGCTGTTGCTCCTCCCAAGGATATGTCATTCAATCGGGACATGAGATCTTGATTGGAGTTGGACTTTCGCATCTGCTTCTTTCGTTGTGAACTGGCTCTTTGCAGAACCGCCTGGGATCTCGAGGTAGGAGGACCATCCTCCAAAGACTTGACTCGGGTCGGTGCCAAGCTCCGTGACGACGGGGTATTCACCAAGCTTCGTCCCGAGGGAGTGGTTGTCAAGTTCCGTCCCGAATGGGATCCCCGCAAGACGAGCGATCGACGACCATCCCGGCTCCTCTCGGAATCATCGGCTTCCTCTTCGTCACTATTCATTCGAGCCATGACTCGCTTATAATTTTTCTCATCAAAATATCTCAAGAGTTTATACTTTTTGGTGATGAAGGCGGAGCGTACAGCGGCTTCTTCGCTTCGGTCCACCGTGACAATTTCTTTCTCCATGTGCCGTTCGATATCACCGAGTTTGCTCTCGTAGATTCGGTTCACCAACTCATTCCCGCTGTTGTTAAAGATTCTGACTTCTTCCTCGGTCCCTGTATAGTATAATAGAATCATTCGAATCGAATCAGCAGGTTTTAATGGCAAGGGTTAGCGCGCATGATAACCACTCAACAGGACGACCATGGGTAGCATATACCGCATGCTACCCCCCAAAAGCCTAACTAACGAAGCACTTACATTCGGTTGCTGTACTAAGACTCTTGACGACACATACCCTCGGCCCCAAAGCCGAGTGATGCTTGTAGCATCGTCCACAGCAAAATATCCCGAGCTCTTTACCAAGAGAAAACCCCTGGAGGGGAGGATGGATAATGGATGCCCAGCAAGAATCTCTCTGAGCACACTCGGCACAAACCTTGTTTTCTCTCCTCTGGTGGATCCGATCCACCCGCTGAAGCAGCTGTGCTTGAGAGGGCGCCATGGTTATCTATCTTTAAAGATGAAGCTCTGGCAGAAGAGAAAGGCTAGTAGATTGTGCCGGGCTGTGATGGAAGTGGCGGATGGAGTATCTCGACTTTTTTCGGCTGACTGACTGGTTACTCTGGTTGCTGCTGCTGACTGCTGACTGCTTGCTGGTCTCGTGCGTGGAAACTGAAAACGGAAGTACTGTACCGGTACTCTAAACGCTGTTCATTGGAGTCGTCACCCACGTGACTAAGTATTATCTACAGTACCTCGATAGCTTGAGTATTTATTTGATTTTACTAACAAAATAAATACCCATACCACCTAAAGTATGGTTACACTTGAGAGCTCTTGTGAGTTTCGCCACCAATCCAGGTGGGGGTCTTTGGAGAATAAGATTTAATCGCATGACCTCCGATGGTCGATGATGACCACTGCTGCTGTTCCTCTTAGAGAATTTCAAAGCCGTAGACACACTTTTCAGCTCTTTTTCACAACAACTAACTGTTGCGCACACTCGTTGTCTCACTGTCTCACCGCAGCTCGGCACATGTAGTCTGCTGGTATTGCTCCCAGCTAGCTAGTCTACTAGTGGTCCTTTACCGTACTAGCTTGTCGATGGTCGATAAATCGGTTTTCTGAAATCTACAGTGAAAGAAAAGTCTTTGTCCTTCATGTCTTGATCACTACAGGCAGCATGTCAACAA
This sequence comes from Seminavis robusta, assembly GCA_903772945.1. Lineage (NCBI taxonomy): Eukaryota > Bacillariophyta > Bacillariophyceae > Naviculales > Naviculaceae > Seminavis > Seminavis robusta. The sequence continues at coordinate 108,545 of CAICTM010000071.1, read as the reverse complement.
ACATCACATTGTACAGCCGTAGGCATGAAGAACCGCCGCACAACATAACTCGCTACGAGCTACCTATTAATAGAGCCAGAAAGCCATTGCCCAGATCTGTTGCAGCTGTTGGAGCGTTGACTGGTGCGCTGGTGGTGCCCAAGCCCCAAGCCAGCTAAAGCCATCCATCCAGGCCATTTTCCACTGCATCCGAGTGCGAACCCTGGTGGTGCAGAATTTTTGGATTATCTGCCTCCGAGCTGCGGTTAGCTATGCCGACACAGAGGTGCAAATTTTTGCCCCCGAGGTGCGGAAGCTGGTGCGGACCAAAGAGCCAAAGAGGTGCAGGTGTGGCTCAAAAAGAAAAAGAGCTTCAGTTTTTACATAGAAAGTTGTTGCGTTGGTGCGATGCGCTGGCGTCAGTACCGCCGGCGCCACAAGAGACATTTTTGGGAGTTGTGTACTCCTGGCTTTACACATAAGCCATCGAGCCAGGCCGAGAAAAAATGAGAACAAAGACTGGGTGAGCCCGGCGACTTTGGCGCGCGTGAAAAATACATGCATGACTGAGGATGAGACCACTTACCGTTGGAAGAGGAAACGTGAATCGAACCCCAAAATGGCGAGAAAACCCATGCAAACCCGCCATGCAGATTTCAATGGGTCTGTAAGTTGAAGCTTGACAACCAGAAACCAGAACTGAAACAATGAACCAGTAGTGCATAGTGGAACCTCCGCTGTATAAAAGAAGAAACAACAAAAATCATTGACACCATGCACCATGGTGATAGCCGTCATGGTGGGCAATCGGCAGTGATTGACACCGGAAACATTGGATGAATCCATAAAATAATGTGATGTGGAGTACCGATTCTCACAAAAACTTTTATCATAGTGGCGCCAAAGCGAGGACGGCCGCAGAGTTCAAATGATATGGTATAGTTAATGTCGTGTGAGTGGCCAGAATGGCTGCCAGTGCTGCCTCTCCACCTGACAACTCACATTTTGGAGATTGATGAAGAAAATACCAAGCTGGAAATGGTCGTTTAACCCACCCAATGAAGGTGTTCGCAGACTCCATTTTGGGAGTTGAACGATTTGGGTAGTAGAACGTAGAATCTCTAATCTAGACAAATGCGAGTATCGCTACTTTCATTTTCACTTGCACAATTGGGCGAATTGCCTGGCATCGCTCATCCCTGCTGTATCGCTAGCTAGATAGTGCTTCGCAGAGATATCGCCATGTCGTCGCATCGCCAATGGACCGGTTACAACAGTCTAGATATACGCACTCAAAATGCTTCTTCCCAGTCTAATGGCAATCAAGATTTAGCAGGCCCACCGCGTGCAGAAGTAGGTCACCACCGTGACATTGTGTCTTATCATGGGCAGCAATATGGGTACCCATATCGACCATATCAACCGTATCCACCGCATGTGCCCTACCAATACTCATCGTTGCCCCCCCCATACGCTTACGGCCAGTATTTCCCAAGTGCCTGGAATCGACATTTACAAGACGCCTATCGGCCAGCAAGATCAAGTCCAGTGCCATCTAGAAACTCGTCGTATCAGCCCAATGCCGGTACTTTGCATGCGGGGTCTGATTATTCTGAAGACCCTTCGTCCTACCCATGTGCATCAAGAGAAGAGGCCAAGTCGCAGCTTGTAGACCAGTATGGTGGGTTTGTAGAAGTGAATGGTGTAAGCAAGCAAATCATCAGAGCAGACGGAACCACCACAGCAACAAACGGAGTCAAGATTTACAAGTATTGCTGTCGAGTGGGTGATAGCAAGGACAACCAGACAAGCAAGAAGTGCCTTTGGAGGGCGCAGATACGAGACTGTGGACTATTGTCAATGGGCAACCAACGATACCGGAACTACATTCGCAAAGGAAACAACGAACACAACCATCCAATCGAGAAACAACCTGCCAAACACAGTCATCAGTACGGCATTGCTCCTGCATTGGTGCCCCTTGTAAAGACCTTTCTGGCTCAAGAGAAGGAACGTGGTAGATGCATTCTCCGGATCACGGCAGATGAAGTTCTGAAAAGTGTGACTCAAACTGTGCGAAGCGACGCTCTGTTTCTAGATCATCGGTACCATGTCGTGGACTTGGAACCGAGAGAACATCTTACACGTCAACTCAGGAACTACATTGCGAATCAGCGCGAAGCCTACATCAAGACAAACCTCTTCGGCAATGCTCACCTTCGTAGCAATGACATATTGATGCGCGTGCTTCGTCACTGGGAGCTAACGATCCCAAGGACTTATTCAGCACGATGCAACTACAGCTGTCCAGAAGAAATCGCGAATGCTCTGGGTGTTTCTAGCCCCGAACATATGATTACGATGAACCTTGGTGCCGGAGACTTGGTTGAAAGGTACCGACAATCGGTACTGCCCAAACACAACGGGCAATCCAACAACTTCGACGAACGTATTGAAGGGGCCTTTGTTATCTTCTCACCTACTGGTCTCTTTCAACTTATGCATCTTGCGTTGAGGAGGAAGGGTACTCGTCAATTGTGTTGTGATGGCACTGGAGGCATGATCAGGGACCAGAGTTGTCTCATTACAGTCGGCAGTGTCTCTGTGAAACTGCGAATTGGATCTGATCAAGTGACATCTTCGTTCAGACCCATCTTGTACCTTCGAGCTGGTGGAGAACGATTCCATCCCTACTGTATGGTTCTTTATGCCATGAGGGACTTATGCCACCAATGCTTTGGTATCGACTTCACCATTGATTGGGGAACTTCTGATGACGCTGACACCTTCGTGTCTGCTCATGTCTTCTATAAGAGACATCCATCTCTGTGTGACAACAATGTAGCTGCATCCGAAAGGAAGGAATTCGCGATTGAAGAAATCGACGAATTTCCTCCGTCTCCAGTGAATGTCCCACTTGAGAACATCCCACTTACACAAGTTGATGAGATAGAAGATAGTTGCGATGATGGAAGTACAGACAGCGATGACAACTGCATACAGGGAGAGGCTGTCCTCAATTGCTACTTCCATGTGGTACAGGCCTTTGCGAAAAGAGCCAGCTATGTCAAGAAAATGAAGAACAAGACGTTTGCCGATCCGAAAGGAGAAGCCTTTCGGCATGTATCTAACATTGGGAGTACGAAGACCATCGAACAGCGCCGTGTTGTCACCGAATTGTATCTGAAGGATTGGAGGGAGAACCGTGGTGAGAAGGAGGCAGCCGACCATCTTGAGAAGGAGTACTGCTGTTACCCAAGATGGAATTGGAACTACGGATGCAGTGGTGAGGTTGGAGTGTACCCATCGAACTGTCCTAATGAGAGTTTCAACAGACACGGTATCAAGAGTGTGGCAACAGATTGCTCGAAGAACGCTTCCCTTGCTTCGTTCCTAGTCCATACTGCCCCGAAGCTACTCAAGGAAGATGCACATGCAAGGGCCGATCCTTGTACAATCGAGATCCCACGAACATCATCCCTACTGGCTGTTGCCGTCACTGGTTTTATGCAGGAAGGCATTGACGTTATCGAACTTGGTAACGACGAGTATGGCAATCCATCCAGCTGGATGTGCAACTTAAGGAACAAGATTGGTGTACCGCTCGACAAAAACAGAGTTCGCATGGTACAGGCAGCATTGGATGGGGATGTTCGTCCATTCGAAGAACGCTACAAAAATACTGCGCTTATGTCGCTGCCTGACATATTGGCTAATACCATTGTGTCGACAACAAGGAATGTCTGTCATCTACAGTGGAAACAAGGGAATATCGTTGGGGACTGCGAAGACTGCGTGAAACACCTTGGATACAGTTGCCCTGGAGCTATCTACTTGCGGAGCAAACATGGGTTGCTTCAATGCAAGGTGGAAGTACTGAGAAAGTCAAGTGCCAACGCGAGAGGAGATGCGGCAAAGGCCTGTGCTCGTGGCAACACAACTGGATTGTACAAGAGTGGTTTGTCGCGTACCAGCAAGAGAAGATGTCTTTCGAAAATGATAGAGACATTCGACTCGTACTTGGCAACGTTGAATCATCAGCAGCTTTCACGCGTGGTACTCTATCTTGGACTGTACCAACTAGACAACAAGGGCAAGGAACCGTTGAAGGGCAAGACGTCTCAGGAACTACTGGACATCTTACTTTGCTTCTCAGACAATCAAATTGGTTATCGTGCTATGATCATTGGCAGTAGAAGCATTGCTCCAGGGAAACCATCGTCGTCTTATGCTACAGTGAAGCAACTTGCCGTGAATTTGAAGAAAGCATCGGAAACTCCTGGCAAAGAGAACGAAAACTAACTATTGCAAGTACTGTAGATGTGCCATGATGTAATAGGGCTTATTATAAAGAAACTTTGCTTCAATAATAGCTACATGCTGAAGATGTGACAGTGCTATAATTATGGAATATCGAATCAATATTTGGGGTAGCCAAATCATTTTCTGTGTAGCCGAATCTGTTTTCGCTGTAGTCTCCCATACTAGCATTGGTCGGATGCAGTGATGCAAGTGAATCCAAATTTTGGTGGTGCCAATACTCCAATTGGAACTCCTACTGCGATTTTCCCTTGCAAAGGTTGGTTGTTGCTTGTCTCGATGCTGTCACAATTCTGTGAGTAGCTACAGCTGGTGCAACCACTTTCGTCATAGGAATTTAGCGATCTGACATCATGGAGCAAGCCGGAAGCCCCAACCGTGTATTGGATTACGTGCCCATTGCGAGGCTTGTCTTTGCCCCCATCCTGCTCTTGCACAATGTGGTGCGACTGACCCTCCAGCAGTTCCAGGATGAGACTGCTTACTGCGCCATGAAGGTTGAAGAAATGATCGGGGCTGGTTTGGATCTTCAGAAGGATGCGAATGACAAGCTTTTTTCCATCAACAGGGAACGTCGTAGCAAGGGGTATCCTCCCATTATGGCTTTTGTCTACGAATTCGACTTTGTTGGAGTGTGGTGGGTCCGTTACATGGTTGGTGATGGTCCTGGTCGAATGATGCTACCTCATGTGAACGCCTTCATCGATTTGTCCATCTTTGAAAGGCTGTTTCAAATCAAGTTGATTCTGCCCGATCCATTCAAGGAACCAGCCAAGACTACGTTGTTTTGTCAGATTTGGAGCTTCGATGAAGATGAATACATCATGCGGTACCATCGTTGGCTGAGTGACATTGACCTTTTGACCGAACACATTGAAGTCTCCAGTGATGACGAAGATGAAGTGAACATGGGAGGGATCAACCTTGGCCGGCTGGAACGTCTTTTGGACAATGATGATAGTTCTTCGGATGACTCTGATGATGAACCAGTCAATGACAATGACGACAATGACGATGATGGAGACGACGGCGATGAAGGTGGTGCTGGAGTCTTGATTCATCCTGAGTCTCAAGTGGAAGAAGGATCGGAGGAAGAAGGATCGGAGGAAGAAGGATCGGAGGAGGAAGGATCGGAGGAGGAAGGATCGGAGGAGGAAGGATCGGAGGAGGAAGGATCGGAGGAGAATGAAGAAGCCACCGAGAATGAAGAAGCCACCGAGAATGAAGAAGCCACCGAGAATGAAGAAGCCACCGGGAATGAAGAAGCCACCGAGAATGAAGAAGCCACCGAGGATGATGAGGATGATTCGAAGAAGCGATCTGTGGATGAGAGTAGCGATGATGATGAGAGCCCCACTAAGAAGAAGAAGACCAATGCTGTGGACACTGACAATACAGAGGAATCCGAAGAGGAGGAAACCGATGACGACAACGAGGACACAGCAGAGGAAGAGGAAGAGGTCGCCCCCATTGGGGGCGATACTGCTGAATCGGAAGAAGAGACCAGCGAGAATGACAATGGGGATGATGAAGAAGATACTGGTTTGTATCCGGTGCTCCTGGCAACCGGAAGCTGGTCTTATTGAGGACGACCCGTCATAATTTACCCTGTGACATCTCATTGTCCAGTTGTTTCGCAATCAACTACCATGACCTTTTGTAGTGTGCGTGTTGGGTGCAATTGATCTTTTTTGGGTTCTCTTGGCATCTTTGAATCACGAGTTTGGGGAGGTATGGTTTAGCACTGTCTCTTATCCGGTAGCTTAAGACTGCGCTGAACGCGCCCAAATTCAAACAAACTAGGCTGACTTTTACTTATATTCATGTATCGATATAAATCTGTAGATAGCCACCGAGGGTAGTCCAGTAGTAAGATAATACCGACATTTTTGCTTGCGATGGGAACAGAGGCTTCCCAAGAGATTTACACGGAAAGGAAGGCTTCCGCAACCACGTGAGAATTCGGAGAAAAGCTTTTGTTTTATTTTCTGAACTGATAGCTTTGAAGGTTAGGGCTAAATGTTTGGCGCGAAATAGAGGCTGCCCGCTTCATTTTTTGCTTTGTCTTCGCTCCTTCGCACCCATCCCAACACTTTTATTCTGTAATAGTGCTCTTGACCATGACGATCTCTGAAACTACTAGTACTAGTACTTCTGCTGATACCGGTGCCAACACCGGCAATGACGACGATAACTACATTGCCGCAATCTACTCCTCAAAGCGAGGAGTTCCCTTTGACAGCCGCGAAGAAAGCGTCAAAGCCATGAGGGCATTGATGGGACAGCAAGATTCCAATGACACGCCAACAGTCACCCAATCTCAGCGTCCTCCTCTCTCCAATGTCCATGGACAAGGTCCCATGTTTCTATCGGATATCCCCAAGTCCGCTCGACGTCCCGGTGTTTGTGTTGGCATTGACGAAGCAGGTCGAGGGTCCGTCTTGGGGCCCATGGTCTATGGTGCCGCCTTTTGGAATTCCTCGCTGGACAATAATAAGGACGACAAGGGCAAGGGCATTATCCCCAAAGGATTCCACGATTCCAAACAATTGACCGATGACACCCGCGTCTCACTGTTGGAACAGTTGATGGCATGTGCCGAGATTGGCTGGTGCAGTCGCATCTTGGAAGCCAGTGAGATTTCGCGCAACATGCTACGGGCGGGTCTCCCCTACAATTTGAATCACATGTCTCATGATGCCGCCATGGCCATGATTGAAGCCATTCAAAACGCCGGTGTCGACATTCAAACCTGCTACATTGATACCGTAGGGAATGCGGATCATTACAAGCGCAAGTTGGAACGCAAGTTTCCCAATTTGGAGTTTGTCGTAGAAAGCAAAGCGGATGCCAAGTATGCTACCTGTTCGGCGGCTTCTGTAGGTACGTACCTTATCGTATGGGTCTCTGGATCAGACAGACAGTTATTATTGGATAACCTAACAAAACTTGCATGTCTTGTCTTATCTTATCTTATCTCCCCTTCTCAAAATAATGAACAGTCGCCAAGGTCCTTCGGGATCGCATGAGTGAAACCTGGCAATTCACGGAACCACTCGCTGCCACCAAAACTGTTGTCTCGCGAGAGTTTGGATCGGGATATCCCTCGGATCCCAAATGCAAGCAGTGGATGGCCAACAACCTGCACGACCCCGTCTTTGCGTGGCCGGATATGGTACGATTCAGTTGGGCACCAGCAAAGAAGACACTCCTCACAGACGTGGCAGCGATGGTGGCCTTTGAAGCGGATGAAGAGGAGGACGATGACGCGTTGATGGATATGGCCAGCAAAAAACGACAGCAAGCGCAAATGAGTGCCTTTTTGAAAAAGGGAAAGAAAGATCGGCGTATGCCATTTTTTGAAGAACGGAACCTGGAGACGGTCAGTGATCTATTTTGATTCTTGTGTGGATAGCTGTGCCAATGCGCTTGCATCAAAGGGCCGCTACCGTTACCGTTAGTAACTACAGTACGATAGCTATCTGGACTTTTTATAATGGAGTTTTGTGGGGCTTTTCTCGCCAGCCGAAGCGGGAACTCTAGTTTGGCTGAAGCACGACGACGAGTAGACTGGAGGAATACACACGAGGCAATAAGAGCTTGTTCCTCCACAAAATTACTACTATCGCTTGTTTATGCAATTGACGAGCCGCCAGAAGTTCCATGACTCACACAGGAAGCGATCCTCGTGCTCAAATGCTCCTGGCAGCAGAGTGAGGGCAGGGTACTCTGGACCCAAACAATCCACCCACATCATCCTCTTCTCCTCGGAGCGGTTATCTTCCAAGAATCCATTCTCAAGAGCCATCACACTCCAACATACATGTTCAGGAGCCATCACCAAAGATTTCTGTGGAACAGTTTTGGGCTATGTGTATCCTTCAAATGGACAACCGTTTTCCATGGCGTATTTCAGTATTTCCAAATGACCATAATATGGTTCCAAATGACCATAATATGCAGGCAGCAGCAATGCAAACCGGACTTGTGCTTTTCAGGTTCATGTTGACAGAGGGGGTACCGTACGGTACAGTACAAGAGTAATGGTTGCCATTTGCGGAGCTTGACCTCGTGAGGAGTCGTCACAAGAAGTGGTTGCTGTCTTTGTTTGGCTGACACAAACAAAAATGGAGGTAAGGTACTACATTTTAACTGTGTGCGAACTTAATACTGTAGTACCGGTATAAAACGACCGTGGTGGATACGAGTACAGTATCCACGTATGAAAGATTCTGCATCCAACGTCCGTACTTCGACCGTATCCCTCCGTCACCAACCATTTCTCAATCTTCGATTGCTCCCTTCCACCTTTTCGGTACCAACACTGCTCTCACAAAACTGATCGGCGGAAGAAAAGGAAAAGCACAGTGACAATGGGAAAGAAACGATCCAAGCCGTCGAGCGGCAGCAAGAAGGAAGCTCCAGCCGCGGAAGAAGAAGTGAAGCAGGAAAAGCGTGCCAAGAAGGAGAAAGACGCAGACGTAAGAACGGACAATGAAAGTACCAACAAGAAAAAGGAAAAGTCCCTCAAGAAGTCAGCGTCAACGAATGAGCAAAAGACACAAGAAGATAACCCACTGGCATTTACCAATCTGAAGGAACCGGCAGCTCTCTCCGCAGGAACTCTGGCATACCTGGAAAAGCAAGATTTCCATTCCATGACACCTGTCCAAGCCGCTACGATCCCACTGTTTTTATCTCACAAGGATGTAGCCGTGCAAGCATGTACCGGCAGTGGCAAGACACTCTCGTTTTTAATCCCCATGGTGGAAATGATCTTGCGCAAGCAACAACCATTTCGAAAATCCCAAGTGGCTGGTATTGTTCTGAGTCCGACACGAGAATTGGCACGGCAAACGTTTTGCGTGGCACAAGAATTGTGTCAAGCGGTCAATCTACCCCCTCCTTTGTTGCTGGTTGGAGGTGGAAATGGCAGTGGCAACAGCAATCATCGACCCGTGACACAAGATTTGCAAGACTTTCAACAAGCTGGATCCGATATCATTATTTGCACTCCCGGGCGACTCGACGATATTCTCAATCGATATGCCGTCGTCGATGTCAGCGAACTGGAATGTCTCGTCTTGGACGAAGCCGATGTACTATTACGGATGGGATTCACCGTTACACTGACCAGTATCTTGTCCAAGTTACCCAAAATGAGACGGACCGGATTGTTCAGTGCCACGGCCATGGGATTGAAGCAATGGGTCACCCGGGCAGGGTTACGAAATCCAGTCTGGGTCAATGTTGCCGTCACGGCGGCAAATAGCGACGAACAACAGAAAAAGCAGGAACAAGCCACTCCCGCTTCGCTCACCAATTACTATTTGGTGGCACCCATGGAGGAACAATTATCGCGTCTGACTGCCTTTTTGAAATCCCATCGAGACGAAAAGATTATCGTCTTTTTCATGACGTGCGCTTGCGTCGAATTTTACGGAGCTGCTCTTCAAAAATTACTCATGGAAGAAGAGCAGCAGTACGTCGAATTGTTGCATGGCAAACTGGTCCAAAAACGACGCGAAAAGGCCATGGAACGATTCCGTGACACCACCAGTGGCGTCTTGTGTTGTACCGATGTGGCGGCACGAGGATTGGATGTCACCGACTTGCATTGGGTGGTCCAATATGATGCACCGCAAGATCCCGCCTTTTTCGTCCATCGTGTCGGACGAGCTGCTCGAGCGGGACGCAAGGGATCCAGTTTGATATTCTTGACGCGCAAGGAAGAGGCGTACGTGGACTTGCTGAAAATGCGCAAAGTGCCATTGTCACCACTCCCCACCACGGAAGTGTGTTGTCCTCCCATAGAGGAACTGCCAGACGAAGACTCACAACAACACGACAAGAAACCAAAAGATGGCGTCATTCGTAGTGCGGCAGATCCCGACATGGAGATTGAAAATGTCCTCCCAAAAGTCAGAGAAATTGTGTTGAAAGATCGAGACATGCTGGAAAAGGGCACCAAAGCCTTCACGTCGTACATCCGTGCCTACAAGGAGCATCAATGTGCCTTTATCTTTCGGTAAGTCGCGCCGTATCGCTCGTTGATTGATTCAAAGAAAACGCAACGGGCAATTGGTACCATTCTGTACGTGTGGACGAACGACTAAAATGGTCAACGAAACACACCATGACGGAATGGTCGTCATTGTCGAATGCAACAAAAAAGATGCGGAATTTGTGGGGGAAATCAGTAGCTCCTGCTTTTTCCGTGGACGAAATTCACTGCATCTTTCAAAACTTTGTTGAGATGTAGCAACCCAGGGACCAAACATTTACTCATATATTCATGAACTCTCTTCCAAACACAATCACAGGTTTGCCTCGTTGGATTTGGGCTTTTTGGCCACTAGCTTTTGTTTGCTACGACTTCCCAAAATGCCCGAATTGCGCGACAACAAGGGCCGATTGGCCAACTTTTGCTCGGCCGGTCCAGAAGTGAACATTTACGGCATTCCCTACTTGGACAAAGTCCGGGAATCGGCTCGTCAAAAACGCCTGGCTGCGGAATTGGCCGCGGGTGGCAAGAATGCCAAACAAATCAAGGCGGAACAACGCAAAGCTGCCAAATTGCAATGGGAAAAGGATCGTCGCAAGGACGCCGTCGAGAAGGGTCGCAATCCCGACAAGAAGAGGGGCAAGAATGCACAAATGATGGACGAATGGGACGAGTTGGCCAAAGAGGAACGACTGTACAAGAAGCTTCGTCGTGGCAAGATTACGCAAGCCCAATTTGACGAAGAGTTGTATGGCAAAAAGCAAAAAGGCGACCATGTCGAGTAGTTCTAGCAAGCAGCTAAATAGAACAGTATAGTAGCTTTTGTAAGAATACCGAGAGAGTTGTCTATAGTCATTCTATAGCTTGGATCTAGTATTAGCAGCGGTAGGATTCTGCTTTTGCTCTGCTGCTGCTGCTTCCTCCCAGAGGGACATGATCACTGCCGTATCGGGTGGAATGTTTCCTTGCAAACATGCTTGATACCCTTCTTTCACTTGAGTTGGTCCACAATAGAGTTTCACCTTCAGCCATGGCTGTGGTTCCACTAAACACCACTGCACAAATCGTTGATAGTCCAACAAGACATGATGGAGTAGGATTTCCATGCCGCGTCTTTTGGACGCATCCAATTCTTGGATACGCCGTGCCGTCCAAGAAGGTGCAAAAAAGAACTTGGGACGGGCTCCTGGCAGCTTTTGTGTGGGTTTGCCCCCTTGTCCGACATGTGCCGCTCCCACGAGACAGCTGTATTTCATGTTGTCTCTCAAATGTTGATGCAATCGTGTCGTCAATTGAGTATTGCCGGCCATGTCGACAAAACACGATGGCTGATTCTTCGTCAAGTCTTGTTCCAGAGTGTCGTAGAGAATGATTTGGTCGTAAACGCCCAATGCTTGGACAAAGGCTTGATTGCGGGGACTGGTCAATCCAATGATTTGAATTTTCTTGGACGTCTTGTCTTTTTGCCGTTGATTATACTGCTGCAACAAAAATGCCAATCCAATGGACGTTTTGGAAGATGCCGAAGACAGAATGCACGCAGTGGCTCCAAAGAAGTCTTGATTGGAAAAGAAATCGAGTAGCAACCAGGACGTGAAAAAGAGCGGTCGCAGTACCATCATGGCTCGTTCCGTACGAGGTGCATAAAATGGATCTTCGTCACAGAGTAGATATTGATTGTACACGGCTGGAAGGGAACGCCGATGCGGCATTCCATCGACAAACGATGAGGTAGTGATGGCCGCGGGATGGAGCATCACATAGTGGGACATGGGAAAATAGCCATAGACTTTTCTGCTTGTTTGACTACTACTGCTGGAAAGACCAGAACACCGACTGGCCACAATGGTTCCCACGCCCCACACGGGCACACGGCCATTGCTATTGCTGTCAGTAGTACTAGTAGGAAAGAACTTCCAGTACCCGAGAGCATCTCCCGTGGCAGCGTACGAGACATTGTTGGCCGTAAAGGCAAACTGCTCAATCCTGACGAGAATATCTCCTTCTCCCAGTGTCAAGGGAGCTGCTGGCACTGTGGCCGTCTGCTCCAAACGCTCTCGGTTCACCACAAAGTCCATCGTCTATCTCACAAGCAAGTGTGAGGTTGTGTGTTCGGTGAAAGCACCGGATCAGAAAGGATCAAAAACCATTTGGGGCCGAAGTGTCTCACAGCTCCACGGGCTCAAACGGTATCAATTGGAACTCTAACCCTCATCAGCATTCCATGGCCATCGACGATCCAACCGAAATCCTTGCGATTTCCCACTGATACCTCTTGCCATTGGCCATTGCAGCTGGACCCTCTGTTGTTGTGCTCATTATTATAGTAACACAAGACAACCAACAACTCATCTAGCTAACATCTACGACTATCAATACGGTATGATTCAAACTCTGTTTTTGCTGTCTCCCACAGGAGAAGTTCTGATTGAACGTCATTTCCGTGGCGTAGTAACCCCCCGTTCGGTCTGTGATACCTTTTGGGATCGAGCCTCGCAGTCGGTGAATCACCATGGCGGTCTGTCGACGACTACGTCTATTTTACTGCAAGACGATCACTACGATTCCATCACTCCCGTCATGGAAATATCCTCCACCACAGGATCGCTTCTCTACGTCATTAGCATTCTCCGCGATGGATTGTCCTATTTGGCGGTGTGTCCGGCCGAAGTGAGTCCCCTCCTCATTTTGGAGTTTTTGCACCGCATTGCCGACACACTGGTCGATTACTTTGGCAACCCCGCCGATGAATCCACCATTAAAGAGAATTTCTCCACCGTCTATCAGTTACTAGAAGAAATGATGGATTACGGATGGCCGTTAACGACCGAAGGAAATGCCCTCAAAGCCATGATTCGACCACCCACCGTCATGAGCAAATTACTCGCCACGAGTACCAGTGCTGTTTCGGATGAATTGCCCAGTGGAACCGTCTCCAATATGCCCTGGAGAGCGGCGGGTGTTCATTACAATCAAAATGAAATTTACATGGATATCATTGAAGCGGTAGATGCCATTGTCGATGCATCGGGCAGACTCGTCAGTGTCGATGTCAGTGGCAGTATTCAATGTCAATCCCATCTCAGTGGCATTCCCGATTTGTTATTGACATTTAAAGATCCATCGCTCATTGATGATTGCTCCTTTCATCCGTGTGTCCGATATGCGAGGTATGAACACGATCACGTCGTTAGTTTTGTTCCACCCGATGGGAACTTTGAACTTATGCGATATCGCATCAAACGAGATTCCGTCGCCAACTTTACACCCCCCATTTATTGTCATGTTCAATGGAATGTGGCCAGTACTAATGAAGGCAACGATCCAGATGACTCTAGTAAAGGACGCATCGTACTACAAATGGGATTGACGCCGTCCAGTTCGCTCATTTTGTCGGCATCCCGCAACAAATCACAAGCTCTCATCGTAGAAGATGTCGCCATTACCATTCCATTTCCCAAATCGGTACGCAGCATTGCCAATTCCTGTTCGGCATCCGTCGGGTCACTCATTTACGATGAAGCCGGTAAAGTCGTCCAATGGAATTTGGGGAAACTGGATGTCACCAAAAAACCACAATTGACCGGACAATTCACACTGAATACGACAAGTGATACGGCGACTACCAGCATGACGATGGCACCTAATCTGTCCATGAGTTGGAAAATTCCACTCGCGTCCGTCTCTGGACTCTCTGTCAGTGGACTCTCTGTCCAGGGAGAAAAATATCGACCCTACAAGGGAGTACGGAATATTACCAAGAGTGGCATGTTCCAAGTTCGAGTGGGATAGACTATTAATAATTTTTAATAGCTAATGTAAATAAGTCGACTCCAACTTGGGTCTGTAATGTATTGGCGTGGCTTATCTCGCTAGCTAGTATAGTAGCGTTGAGTCTGTATTTGTGACTCAGCGTGGAAGAAAACTGGCGCCACGCTCGGCGCTTTCGCTCGAAGCGCAAAGAGCGAGGTCAAGCAAAAATCAGCTTGCCAAGCCCAAACGATGCAACCAAATCCAAGATTCGGCACTGTCCATAACGATTTCAGCTGGTACCGAATACATCATGTCTTCCGCATGTGCTACCGATAAACCCATTATCTGCTCACAGAGGCAACCGCGTGGGCAGGGAGAGCATGAAACGCCCAAATGTGGTGGGGATGATTTCCTGAATCAAACTGATGTTTGGATCAAGCAGATTCTACCTTTTCTTGGCATGGGGCATTACATTTTTGTTGCGCCAGTATGCCACAAAATGAAACATCTCTACACACAGTATTGTGGAACTGTGGTGAATCCACCAATGGTCCACAATTACGATGGCCTGCATTATGGTGCATGCAGAGCAACTTTTGCCGATGCTTTCCACAGTGCCATCTTCTCCTCCGTGCCCCGATCGGAGTATTGGTTTACCCACCGTCATACTGGTGTTGCTGGAGCGATCCATGGCATTGTTATCTGTGCTGCAGCAGCAAAAGCAGGAAATGTTCAAGTTCTTCAGTGGGCCTACAAGAGAGGGTTTGCGTGGGATGCACATACAAGTGAAACTGCTGCTGAAAATGGCCATTTGGATTGCCTCAAATATGCACATGAGAATGGCTGCCCATGGAGCGCAACCACATGTGAGAACGCTGCAAGTAATGGCCATTTGAAAATCCTCCAGTATGCCCATGGAAACGGCTGTCCGTGGGATGAACGGATGTGCCATTATGCTGCTGCAAATGGCCATCTGGAATGCCTCAAATATGCCATTGAAACTGGATTTTCATGGAGCGCAACCATATGCGAGAACGCTGCAAGTAATGGCCATTTGAAAATCCTCAAATATGCCCATGAAAATGGTTGTCATTGGGGCATATACACCTGCTATAATGCTGCAAAATTTGGCCATCTGGAATGCCTCAAATATGCCCATGAAAATGGGTGTCCATGGAATAAAAACACATGCCAATTTGCTGCTGAAAATGGCCATTTGGAATGCCTCAAATATGCCCATGAAAATGGGTGGTCGTGGGATGAAAACACATGCCGCTGTGCTGCTTATGGTGGCCATTTGGAATGCCTCAAATTTGCCCATGAACATGGGTGTCCATGGGATGAGCTCACATGCCAGTATGCTGCTCTCAATGGCCATTTGGAATGCCTCAAATATGCCCATGAAAATGGCTATGAGTGGGATGAAGAAACGTGCAGTGAAGCTGCAGGATATGGCAATTTGGAACTGCTACAGTATGCTCATGAAAACAGCTGTCCATGGGATGGATGGACATGCGTCTCCGCTGCTGGGAACGGTAATCTTGAAATGCTGATTTATGCTCATGAAAATGGTTGTCTTTGGGATGAGGAAAACACCTGCACCAAAGCTGCTCGCAATGGCCATTTGGAATGCCTCAAATATGCCCACGAGAACGGCTGTCCATGGAATGAAAACACCTGCACCAGCGCTGCTTTGAATGGTCATTTGGAAATCCTAAAATATGCCCACGAAAATGGCTGTCCATGGGATGAGAATACCTGTGCCTTTGCTGCTCAAGATGGTCACCTGCAAGTGCTGCAATATGCTCATGAAAATGGCTGTGGTTGGGACGAAGACACATGTAAATATGCTGCTCGAGATGGCAATCTGGAGGTACTAAAATACTCAATTGAGAATGGTTGTCCATGGGAGGAAAATGCTTTGCTGAATAGCAGGGATGCTGGGGTCTTGGCTTGGGCTCGAGACTTAATCGCCCAGAGGAATGCCTGAAGATCCCAGTGTCGTCGTAGTTGAATGCTAGCTAGTTGTTGGTGGGCCTGCTTTTGAAGCCTTTTATTCTCTAACTAGTCATAGTTGTCTTTGCAAGAAGCAAATAGCCCTTAATCATGTACCATGTTGAGGGAGGATAACCTTGCTGTTCGAGGCTTGACTCGACTGGAGTATCCGAAATTCCATTGATCGTTAGTCTACTTGCTGTCACACCAGAACTGGATAACTGACACCCATACTGTACACACCCAACCCAAAGTCCCCACCCTTTGCTTTCGAGGTGAGGGACGGTACCGGTACGGTACTACCGGTAGTATTGTTACCCTACAGTAGTATATCAGAGGCCTTCAACGCCGGACTTTCCAAGGTTTGTCGTCGCGAAATTTGTGCGTCTTGGGTATTTTTGGCCACGTCGACGCGCGCGTAACCGGGATTCAATTCACAGGATGCTTCACACTTAAACACCTCTCCCACGGCCCTCCCCTTCCAAACCTTGTCCTCTGTGCATGTCTACATGTACCACAAAAAAGCATCACAGAAGTAATCTCCCCTTTTACAAACTCGTCCATCAATACATGGAGTAAGACGACGACATTCAGGAAGCTTGGAGAGAACAAAGAAGACGAGAAGACTGCGAGGAAATCGCAGCAATGAGGTCCAGAAACAGCCGTAGAATTCGTTCATTATGTTGTGGGAGACAATCTCTCATCGTGGCGTGGTGCTTCTTGAGCACAGCCGCCGTCGCTGCAAAGGCTTCCACCACCAATGTGTTTGCTTCGGAAGAACTCGGCTCTGTGAGTACAAACTGTCCAGCATAGACTAGTGTCTCTGCCAGCTCTGGATAATGTTGGTTGGGTATCGTAACCAGCTTTATAGCTAGTAGCAAGCACCGCGGGGGTTCTTTCTCACATTTTCAAACTTCTTCTTTGTTCTGAACAGAATCCAGGCCCATCGAACATTTTGAGAGACCGACAATCTAATACTCTCTTGAGAAAACCACGGCCCAACCAGTATGCGACTCGCATCATTGGTGGCAGTTCCGCCAAAGAAGGGAGATACCCCTACATTGTTGCAATTCTAACAGAAGGTGGCAGCGACTCCATGGCACCAGCTTGTGGAGGTACCCTGATTGCGCCGGATATAGTACTGACGGCAGCTCATTGCAGGTGAGAATGAATGAAGGCTCCCAAAGGAGTGGCCAAATCAATGGAAAGGTTGGATTAATCTCTGACCTTGCCATTCCATTCCATTGCATTGTTACAGAAACTCCAGATTAAGGACAGTACACGTTGGGCGATACGACCGAACCAACCCCAGTGAAAACTTTGAATCATTCACAATTGAAGAGATGATATCACATCCCGAATACAAGGAGGATGGCTTAGATCATGACATTATGATACTCAAGCTGTCAGGGGTATCCAACACTCCGCCCGTCACGTTGAATCGAGACCCAACAATCCCCTCCTCGGATGATGACTTGCTGGTGCTGGGGTTTGGAGTGACACAAGTCGGAGGAGATTTGTCATTATTTGCATCTGAAACCATGCAGGTGGGGATCGTTCAGCATGTCCCGAATGATGTTTGTGATGCAGCCAGATCACCGGGTATTGATGAAACCTACCAAGGGCGCATCACAGAGGATATGCTATGTGCCTGGGGAGACGGCGTCGACGCCTGCCAAGGGGACTCGGGGTCGGGAATGATTGCTCAGGGGAGAACCATTGGGGAAGATGTACAAGTGGGCATTACCAGTTGGGGGTTTCGGTGTGCCCATCCGGATTTTCCTGGAGTATACTCTCGCGTAAGCCATCTTTGGGATTGGATTGCTTCCCAGGTGTGCTCAGTATCCAGGGAGCCGCCGTTGGGGTTCAAGTGTCATGCTATGGCAGGCATCAATGGCCTCTTGGCGGGATCTGGAACCAATAATGTGGGACAGCAATCCACAACATCGTCGTCTCAATTGGTAGCAGTGACATTGAAGATTCGCTTCGATAGTTATGCTTCAGAAGTTGGTTGGACGCTCAAGGATTCGAGTGGGAAGACTATTGCTGCCATGCCGTATAACTCGTATGAGGACGGTCGCACTCGAGCGATTAGAACATTCTTTATACCGGAGGGGAGACAATACACATTTATCATTGAGGACAGCTATCGAGACGGCCTGTGTTGTACGCAACCGGGGCACTATGCATTGGCAACGAGGAACGCGAGAGGGGAGACTAAACTGCTCATTTATGGAATGGGAGACTTTGGAGCTGCCGAGGCCCAGAGGTTCGTGGTACCGACAGCTTCAAATAGCGATGGCAATACAGACGAAGAAGATGATGGGGACGTCATCTCTTCCTTGAAATTGGACAAGGGAACGGTACCTATGAGGATACTGCTGCGACTAGATGAAAACCCAACTGAGACGGGTTGGATTCTTCAGCGAATAGGATTCCACACGGAAATTGTTGCCAGAATGCCAACTGGCGCATATACTGTATCACATGAACAAGTTATTGTCGAGATGGATCTCGAGGAAGATGAGCTCTATCGTTTCGTTTTGTTGGATGAAGGCGGCAACGGAATTGATGGTGGTCGAAGTACGTTATGTTATGCTCAGAGCATAGTCGTTGACATCGTGTGCTTGTCTCTAACACTACTCCGTACCCTTGGGTGTTTGCATCTCAGTACGTATATTTATTGGGCGTTTCAGTTCGCAAGGGATATCACCGCTTGTGTTCAATCATGATGGTTCCTTCACTTCGTCCCTCGACCACACTTTCCTTGCCTCTCAAAGACAACTCCAACCTCCTGCCCCGCTCCCAGCCAGTAATCACGACTTCTTGACATTGGAAATCAGAATGGATCTGTATCCAGAGGAAATAGGCTTCCAGGTTCGGGCCGACACTATCGAGGGAGTAGTGGCTGTGCAGAAACGGGCAAGCGATCTTATCTTCTTCCGCCCTCCTAGGTTCTACAACGCCAGTCACACCAACCAGGTTGTACATGAAACGATTCCTCTTCCGCAAGGAGATTCAACGTCTGTTCATCATTTCTCCTTGATTATGATTGACGCCTCTGGAGACGGACTGTGTTGCAGGTGGCAAGGGCGCCTGAGAGGTACCGGGTATGTACTTTTTCATGGTGATCCGATAAATGGTGAGATTCTCGTCTCCAGTTCCTTCACCGACACCGCCAGAGAAGCGTACTCGTTCGGTCTGGAGTTGGGTGGAGTATCAAAAGAAGATGACCGCACCGAAATTCAACCTGCGCTCATCAACACATCTCCAAATCCCCTCGCGAAGGTCTCCCTACGCGTCATCGTAATGCTAGATGACCATCCTTACGAAACTGGATACAAGATTTCGGATTCAATGGGGCGGCTTCTAGTGGACGTTGCTCCGGGAAAGTTCCGAGACGAGAATACGACGGTCAAAGAAACATTTTCACTGTTTCCTGGAGTCTACACTTTTGCAATCATTGATAGTCACGGGGATGGCATTGCGAAGCAAGCTGGAGAAATTGCCTTTGAAGTCGTGTTGATGGATGCCAATGGGATCACGGTGGTGTCGGGAGACGGCCAATTCGAGCAACAGAAGGAATATGCATTTGTCATCGAAGGAGAGCTGGCAACTGTGCCAGTCTTGATCACAATGGATGACGCAAACGGGGATGGCGACAAACTTGATATTGGGTTTCAAGTAGAACGCCTGGACCTGCCCGAAGCAGACGCCGTTGTTGCTACGTTTGCTCCAGGCCAACACCTCAACTTTGACCAAGGTGTGACTGGTAGCCTCGTGCTGCAAAGTGGGGGCCTGTATAGATTGAGTCTTTTGGGCCACGCCAACATCACTGGAACTGTGGATACACGAATGGCTATTGGCTCCAAGGCTGGCTTGACGGACGTGGATATCCATCATCATGAGCAGTCAAAATTCCTGGCTCGACCAGACGGAGAGCAACTGATAGATATCTCCAACGACGAGTATCTCTCTCTATCCATCCCTCCGGAACTCCATTCACACGAAATTGACTGGGTACTGCTTGTTTTGGATGCTGCTGAAAACCAAGGTCAGCCGCTCGCAAGGCGTGCTGTGATTTCATACGGGCCCGATGTGACGTCTGCCCACGAAGACTATCGCAACAGTATCGAGATGATTCCATTGCCGCAACTGGATACGAATCAGAAGCAATCATTCATGTTGATTGTTTCGCACTCTGCCGGAGAAGGATGCTGCGTGGGTTCGGCAAAGACCGGCCTCATTCAGCTCTTTCAAGGCCACCCCGATGACAAGAAAGTCTTGGTTGGAACCAGTTTTGATGGCAAGTCTCGCCTTGTGGAGATCTTTCATCTCTTTCCGGACGAAGATCCTGGAAGTCGTCCATCAGACTCCTTGGGTTCTACCACTACTGCTAGTTCTACAACCACTGCGGAAGAGGAGAGTCCAGGAGACGACTCTGACTTTTTGGGGACTGGTTTGATCGTCAGTGTTGTCTTTGTTGTCATGAGCTATCTCATTATCCGAACGTATCGTGGCAAGGATACACTTCCGTCAAGTAGTGAATCTAGCTAGGCAGAGTCTAACGTAAATAGCAGCTAATGATATTATGCATTGTGTAATTGTTTGATCCCGGTCTCGCATGAGATATCCAATGAATGTACTTCTCGGAGTTGCTTGTTTTGCTATGAGCTGTGCCGTTTGTTGTCCTGATCAAGCCATGGCGTTGCCTCCCACCAGTGCCTCCAGCCAAGCATGAATGCGCCGATTGATCATCATCATTCAGATCCATAATGTAGTTGTGACATACATCAAAGATCCTTTGCCTGCCAACTTCATAAAATGATTAATAACTTTCCTCACTATTGTCCACAGCACCGCCATAGGGAGATGCGGCGAATTCGCCCACATATCGGAATCGGGCCAAAATGCCCTTGGCGGAAAAGAATCCAAATGCCATCATTTTCTGTTCTTCTGCCAAATCCTGCTTGATGGTGACGGTCCCGCCTTTGAGCGCAATGGATGTCCGACTCTCCTGTTCCAATTTTGCCTGGAAATAGAATCGTAGCTTGGAGCTGTTGGGTGTCTTGGCATCCATGGAAAACAATAAATAGCGCGTATTATCTTCTTGGACCAGTTCTTCGTCCCATCCCCAGATTTTGGTGACTCGAATGCGATTGTCGTCGTCGTCGCCGCCCTCCTCCGACAAAATATCCGTGTATCCATCATCTCTCAAGTGGAGCACCAGTTTGCCACGATAGTACTCGAGTGGACCCGCATCTTCGTCTCGATCCTTGACCGGTTCCTCCGCAAAGCGATACTTGATTTCCCACTTTGAATTGGGAAGTTTGTCGTACTTGATAGTGGGTGCCCTCGGCTCGGGGATGGTATCCATGACGACGGGACGACTGGTACCTCGTTCGGCTCGCAATTGCGTTTCCATGGTATTAGCCTCTTCGCGAAGTTGGGCCGCCCGTTCCAGCAACTTTTGGGTATCGTCGCTGCTGCTGCTGGTGATCATGGACAGGGCCAAAGAAGAGCGACCGGACGGGGCATGGCTGAGAAATCCATTGCTGGAGACATGAAGCAAGAATAGCAAGCTCAAGAGAAGCTGGTGGCGAGACTTCCACATGGTGATGATAAAGGTACTGTACTAGCTAGAGTTGGGATGGGATTAATAAAAGAGAGGACAAGCAAGCAATTGTTCTTTGACGAACAGAATAATTGTGATGATGGAGCGGATGTCATTGGAAGCGCTTTTAGTTTGCAGCACCAGCCAGATGATGACTGCATGTCTTCAGCGTTGACGTCAGTGTTGTCATTCGGAAGGCTTCTGAAACCACGTCATCGCACAGTCGCATTTGTTCTCATTGTTTAGGGTTAGAGCTTGTATCCTGCCCAAAGGTTCCGATCTTTGAAATCCAAACCAAGCTCTCTCATCTGATGTTCATCAGCCACTCCCTTTCTTGTGTGATCTTTGTCTATTATAATACAGCAATATTGAGCAATGATGTTCCCTCAATTCGTGTGGGTGGCTTGCATTATTGGCTTGTGTTTCTCTCCTTACCTTTTTTGCTTTGGATTTGTGACAAGACAGAGACGTCACCCTTCAGCGTTTTTCCACCGTGGCTTGGTCCATCATCAGACCACCACAGATGGTGATGATGCTGCGAATGGCAATGAAAGTACCCTTTCCAGCAAGAATCCAGACTGCGACCCGTCATCCTCCAACAACAACTCGAAACCCATGGAACTATGGCTCGACTTGAGAGACACTGCGCTGTCTCCCGAATCGGCCGTGGAAATTCTGGCGGAGAATGTGGACAACGCGAACATCCACGTCTTGATTGATCGGATGATTCTGTCTCCCGAAACCATGGACACGCTGATTCAAAACAACAACAACAGTGATGATAACAGTGGATTATTATTATATGTCCAAAATGGTGATGAATTGGTGGTTTCCCACAACCAACAATCGTTCCCCTGTGGCAAAGTGGTGCGATCGACAGCCGGAGGGCTCTTTAATCCAGTACTAGCATTGGATATTGTCATGACTAACGGGGGATGGGTTCTGCTAGAGCACAACCGAAATGACATGGAGGAAGCCCAATTCTTGGAAGAAGTCAACAGTCTCATGACATTTCTCGTGGGATCATCTACCAGTACCACACAATCCTTGAATGGTGATGACGACGTCGACAACAATCCAAAGAGGCACGATACCGTGGCGGGGAGTGGAATGGCAATTGAGTGTGTCAGTCAAAATGTATTGGTGGAAGTCAGTAAATCAATCATGACCATGGCCAGTATACCAACAGGTACTACTTCGACCAGCCCCGGTGGAATACTCCTGCCTTCTTCTACTAGCAGTAGCACTGAGAAGACTGAGAATGATTTGATTCTGGTAGAGGGAGGCACCGATGAGGATCAACCACTTCCTCTGGCCATGGTTCTCCCTTTGGATTTCAAGTTATGGAAAGCAGCAATAGAAATGATTGCCGACCCTGCACAAGACACAACAATAGAGGATGAAGAGACAATATAGCACACACACAAAAAGAAGTGAATCCAAGACTGTCGCTACTACTAGCTAGTGGAGCCCATTGTATGCATCAATCTACTACGTTTCCTTATTATCAGTCGTAGTGTCCTTTTCTTTGCTGACTACAATACTTTCGTCTGGCAAGAGCACCATATCCATGCGACGATCGTATTGCGCCACCGGGATGGACTCGTCCACGACTTGTGCTTGTAACCCCACCGCCACCAAATACGGCCCCTTTTGGTCACCCTGGCACATGCGTTCAATGAATCGATCGTAGTATCCCTTGCCTTGACCCAATCGATCTCCGTTGCGATCAAATGCTAGTCCGGGAACCACCAACAAATCAATATCGCCGGGTTTGGCCGTGACAATCGGCATGTCTGCTGGAGGCTCTGGGATGCCCCATTTGTTGCGTGGCCAATTCTTGTGGAATAGATCCTGGCTAGTTGTCGTCGTCGTCGTCGTCGTTGTGGATGGTTCTTTTTCTTCTTCGTCAAGACGCGGCTTTTTGACTGTGGTTTGTGTTGATTGGTTTGTTGATTGTCACGAAGGGTACGCACATCAGATAATGGATTAGGTAGCAAAGAACAAATCAGATAATGAGAAAGTGTGAGAAAACATGGCAAGGATCATGGTTCGTTCTTCTTGGACTTTCCAGGCTAGCTAGCTCAGTCCTACATACCTGGTGGTTCTTCCTTGCTTTCCTTTGGCTCTCCTTCTTTATCTTTTTCTTTTTCTTCCTTGTTGACGATCACTTGCAGCAACTCCATATCGGCCAATTCAAAATTCTTGCCCACTTCCGGCACGTATATTGTTTTGTTGTGTTCCATGGCATGTTTCAATGCCGGATCGGTATCGATTTCGCCCTTGGGCATGGAGAGAAAGAGTCCGACGGACTTTGCCGTTTGATATTGTGGCAGTTGAAAGAGGCGATCCCACACTTTGATGCTCTGTTCTTGAATGGTTTCCTTGGTCAATGCTTTGAGTTTGGAGCGGACTTGTTTTCGCAACACTTTTTTCTGTTGGACAATCGAATCATTGTTGTTGCTATCGTTGTTGTCTCCCATGGTTTGGTTGGATCTTTTTGAGGTACTATAAGAAAATAATGACGAGTGATAGGGACGAGGTCTACTAAAGGTAATCTTTCGAGGCAGAACTGCTGCAGTTGAAAAGACAACGGAGCTTCTGGAAGAGGAGAGTATGGAAGAAGCAACCGTAGAGGACGATATTAGACGAAGCAACATGAAGAAGCTTTGGCTGTTGGCATTGCATTATCCGAGAACGTTCTGGAACCTAAAAAGATACCGTACTGTACTGCTCTGTGCCGGATACTGTTGGCGATGGCGGCAGGTGCGGGAATACAGTGGGGTTAGGGTTAGTTTGCGAAAAAAAGCAAGAAGAAGAAAGAAACGGCAAGAAGCAATACACTTTTCACCTCCCCATCCAACATGATACCTTCGCCCTCTGCCGCATGGTAGCACACGTTCGCTTATCCCAAGCAACACCACACCACGCCATGATGGAGCCCCCAGCAGCACTCTATGAAGCCCTGGAACCAATCGAAACGATGCTTCAGGATCTCTTGACGGCCAATCATCATCCAAGCAATAACGAGACGCCACAACAACAACAACGACGTGGAAGCAATGAAACGGCATCCACGGGAATTGCCAGTGAAGACGAAGACGAAGAAGATATTGGGGATTGCCGTCTTCTTAATGAGCAGGAGGAAGATCACACGGCAATGTCTGAGGCAAACCGAGTGGTTCGTTGGTGGAATAGTGCACTTGCACAAGTACCAACTACCAATTCTACCGCTACTGCTACTGCCACGACAAGTACAACTTCAGACGACACTCCGCAATTACCACCTCCTACCATCATTTGGAAGGGGAGACGATGTGTCCATTGTGGACTTCGGACTCAAGGATGGTGCAAGGGCTGTTTCTTGACGGCCTATTGCGATTTAAATTGTTCCACTCGACACTGGTACCAACACCACCATTGGGTCTGTGGAGAGATTGCCACGGGCTTGTGCCAAATGATTGCCTCGGCGGAACGAGAAATACTACTCTGCAATAAACAAACATCCAACAACAACGCTGCCACCCCCACCACCGTGGCCACTAGAACCATTCGACTCATGAACGCCGTCCACAGCAACAGTGATGGTGCTACTACAGAACAACAACCCACCGTATCGAGAACCACCAGGACCTTGCGAGTGGCCGTGGCGGTGACTCTGGCCGAAATGATGGACAGCTAGGTAGCTATATACGTTAGATGCAAACGGAAAATAATGGTCGTGCGGAGCCAACAAAGCTTTGCTCAAACGAAACAATCCACGGGAGGCACAAGCATGCTGGTTACCGGTAGATGCAGTGATTCTCTTGACTCATTCGACTAATAAGGGAAATGAAGGCGCTCTCTGGATAGAATTTCAACATTATCGGGATGCACAAAGGAACCGTCAACCCTCAATGCACGAATACAGTTTATTCATTGACTCGACTCGAGAGAAATTCTCACATTTACAAAGTCAAAACAAACTAGGATGTTGTGCACCAACATTTTAAAAGTTGTTGCCCCCATTCTTAGAAGTGAAGTCGAGACCAGCAGTGAAATAGTATGGTATCAACGAACTTTTGAACATTACATGCTAACTACGCACTAGGCAGTGAAGTCGAACCCTACGGTAGCCAGAGCAGACAGAATTGACCATTGGCTAGGTCGTACGCACCTCCAATCCTTTGCCGCACCTCTTTGCCTGGCCAAACAAGATCCTCATGGAGGCTTCTTTCTAGCTTGAGTAGCTAGCTAGTAGGTTTTGGTGCCAACGCAACCAGAAAGGTTTCATTTTTGCAATGACTTGTGTTGTGGTTGTCGTTCCGGCATCAAGTACTCTGTAGTGGTCGAGACGTGGATACTTTGAGGATATAACGCCCCTCCGGTCACTAAAGCTTTGAATAACGCAGAACGAGACAAAATGACACCAAGAACATTCCACACGGAAGCTCCTTGATTTGATGCATCCATGTCACGCTTTGCTATCAACAGCTGTGACGACTTCACTCATTGACACTGTTCCCATCAAGGCAATTGATGACAGAGCTTGGGAAGCCCATGCTTACGTTGCGAAGGATGTGAAGTTGAGCTTCTCTTTCGCAGACAGATGTGCATTGACGCCCCCAATTGCCTACGATACCAGTCAATTCAGGCCTCTTGTCAAAGATCCCTTTCCGCAGGCCCAACCAGCACGATCCTGCCATCAGGAAGCTTCCTCTGGATCTGCGGGTGGGAACAGTGATCAATCAGATGTTCACCAGAACCAAGCTAGATCGCCGTAGCTATCGCCGTAGAATTTCTACGAAGCAAAGTCGACGCGAACACACTCACAAATTCATGATTCTCGTCTCTTGATAGAGCTCTGATTGGGTAGAGTATTCTCACTTCTATCAAACTTTTTGCTGGTTGTGTCTTCAAAGCGAAGAGAGAGGAGGAGCAAGGAATAGACGAGCCACTTGTTGTTGTGACACAAAACAAGATTTTCCATACTCAAAGCAATCAAATCAAATCCAGCACCACTGCCAATCGGTGACTAATAGATACCCTTTCCTCTCTTACCCACCCATCCATCAAAATGAGCGACCCCATGCGCAAAGTAATGAAACTCTTCCTGGTCTTGGCCGAAGAAGACAAGACAATGGAAGAAGTCCGCCCACTGGCCGATGCACTCTTTCACGATGAATGCCGCATGCAAGTCGATGGCCAAGTCATGCTGAACAAACCCCGTGTCATGAAGGACATGGATTCACTCGTTCAGAACAACGTGACAATGGAGCTCATCAAGGTCGAAAAGGACGAAGTGGGCCTTGCCTACGAATACATGGTCAAAAAGCCTCGTGAAAAGGCACACAAAATGCTCGCCTCGGCCATGGTGCGGGATGGGAAACTATACCATGTGGAAATCAAGGATGCTGCCCAACCCGCGGATGTCAACAAGGATCACGCGCGACGCGTCTCTGCTCCCGCAATTCGCGGCTTCTGAAACGCTACGGATTGATGAAGATAATGATGCAGTTATTACCCTCCTGAGCAACCATGCTTGCTCTTTGGGCACTGTTTTGGTCGTCATCCATCCCATCATAAGCTCCCATCATAATCCTACTCTGAAATCGCACGCACCGCATCATTGCCACCACCACACACACACACACACACACACACCACTGGTCTGCATATTCCCAATCAATTGGCTACATATTGAAAAAAGACTACTATTAAAAACATAAACATGGGTTAACCAAACTTGCTGAGTGATAGCTACGAAAGGACACCGCACTGGTTGGCAGCACTTCCCCCATTCAATGGTCCAATCGTGGTCCCAGGAACCAAGAGAATGGGCATGGCATCTTATCACGACCTGTCAAGTCTTGCTCCTGCTATCTGGACTCTTGAGCAGTCCTGGATACGATACCTGGCCGTGGCATGCCTATCGTGCGGAAACAGTTCAGGTAGACTATTGGTTGATTTGAAGCTACGCGCCTTCACGTCTCCTTTCAAGTCACCCATACTCATCTTCATCCGCAGAACAAAGCGTGCGCGATGGCCAAAGGGCATATAGTGCGGATCTACTGCACGACCGACGAAGCTGCCGCAACGAGGAGAGTCCAGCTTAAGTTGATTCCTTGATGAGAAGCACCTCGCATCGCATCGTGGGAAGGGAAGGAGGCCGGGCTCTGTTCAACCCATCACTAAACGAGCCAGAGTCAATCTACTTGTCCTTTGCTGCACCTAGCTAGCTAGGCTACTTGGCAACTTGCCTGGCTACCGGTAACGGTACCAGAAGCTGTGAGAACTGGGAACAGATGCACAATTGATCCAATCCTACCGGTACCTCGAGTAAAGTATACACTTGCCCACATACATGGTTGTCCATGCATAGGACGAAGCAACCCGCTACAGTTCTGTACCAGGTAGCTATGAAAACTTGGAGCAGATGTACAATTGATCTTCATAACCTGGTCTCTGTTATTTGTAAAGAATGCGCCTGAGCCCACCGCAGCTTGCCAGGCTTGCTCCGCTTGCTCCACTGCCCTGCCTTGCTTTACCGCTTCGCGAGGCCCTCTACCACACAGTTGACCGCTCAAGGCAACAGAAGTAACAGAAGTACTAGTAGATGTAGCTTCAAAGCTAGCAAGCTAGTAGATACCCACAGCATAGTACCCAGAGAACATGGAGGACGACAACCGCAAAAGAGTCAGCTTACTGGTTATGTCGGCACCTGAGCATCACACACGAGCAAAAATACAATCAGATGTGGAAATGTCACAATCTTGTTGTTTGAAGCACGAAGATGTCTGGATTAGCAACATTTTCCCTTTTCTTGGCATGGGCCACTATGTCTTTGTCGCGCCTGTCAGCCGCAAAATGAAAGATCTCTACACAGTGTACTGCAAAACTGTGCAGAATCCACCATTGGTCAACAATGACGGTAGACGAAATTATGGTTCTCGCAAAGCAACTTTTTCCGATACTTTCCACAGTGCAGTTTTCTCCTCTGTGCCCCGCTCGGAGTATTGGTATACCCACCGTCATACTGGTGTTGCTGGAGCGATCCATGGCGATGTTGTCTGTTCTGCAGCAGCAAAAGCAGGTAACCTTCAAGTTCTTCAATGGGCCCAAGATACAGGATTTGATTGGGACGAAGATACCTGTAAGTATGCAGCAGCAAACGGCCATTTGGAGATTCTCAAGTATGCTTATGAAAATGGCTGCCTGTGGAGCGCAACCAGATGTTGCCATGCTGCTCAGAATGGCCATCTGGAATGCCTCAAATATGCACATGAAAATGGCTGTCCTTGGGATGAGGAAAACACCTGCACCAATGCTGCTATCAATGGCCATTTGGAGTGCCTCAAATATGCCCATGAAAATGGCTGTCCATGGCATGTGAACACGTGCTGCTTTGCTGCTCGCAATGGCCATTTGGAGTGCCTCAAATATGCCCATGAAAATGGCTGTCCCTGGGATAAACACACATGCCGATTTGCTGCTGACCTCGCATGCCATTAGAATGCCTCAAAATACCCATGAAAACGCTGCCCGGACGAAGAATACAAATCCAAATGCTCTAAAAGATTGGATTGTCTCAAATATTCCCATGAAATTGTGTCCCTGTGCAATAGCCCTGACTGTAAAGCCAAAAGAGGTCTGTATGCCTTGGAAGGATCTTAGTACCCTGATACCTCTACAGGAAATCAATAGAACAAGCCAGTGGCTCTGTATTACTAATTTAGATAGCTCATATCCTTACCCAAAGTCACTAATCTAGCTTAAGGCATAGTGATATCACTCCTTTGACAAGGATTTTGCGATCCTTTGACTGAGGGGTATTTTGCGACAACAGAAGCCTCCATCCTTCTGCGACAACAACAAAGAACTTGCTACCGACCGGTCCTGCTCTCATCAGCCAGCCGTGCTTTCAGGACAAACACAAACTGGACGCCGACACAGTCTTCCCGTGAGGAAAAATCTCTCCGCCACAAATTTGAGCGAAAATTGAAGCCACCGTAACAAGCAACAAGGCAAAAAGTTACACAACAGAAAATAATGTGTCACCTCTCGCAAGTAATTTCTACTTGGGTTGTATCCAATTATGACTCAACACCATCCTTCCGTACTCCAATTATTGATAGGAAGCGAAAGCGCAACAAGTTGCCAAGATTGGCTCCGCTAATCACTCTTCCCGAGAAAGCCAAAAGGCCAAGTCATCCCAGGTACGAGAGAGACTCCACCACGTGCGCACCTTCACGTCCATGCACCAGACACAACCGAAATATGATCAAAAGAACAGTACTCACACGTCCCAATACTCCATCGAAAGGGGATACACCTAGAAAATGTCAGTGAATACATTGATGATCTAATCAAAACATTGGGATACACCAAGACGGCTCAGATCGTTCGTGTCCAGCGCAGCCTTCTCAAAGGTAAAAGCGCAGAGCTCTACCAGAGCTTCTACATCAAACGGTTCACCCAAGAGGTCACATCTGAGGACCAACAGAAGAAGGCATTGAGCCAAGTCATGAATGACATGGCCTTGAAAATCTTTGCTGATGGAGCCTGGGCAGCTCGTTCCCAGAAGCGCTACATGCGCAATAATCTATTCATGGGCAACATGGATCCGGAGAAATTTGCGGACCGCCTTGAAAAGCTAAACGATTATTTGAAATATTTCCCCATTGACAAGGTGGAAATGGAACATCCCCCAAACAAGAAACTTGATTGGGATGAACTGGTTGACATCATGGACTATTCCACGCCTAGGCGCTGGCACCCCTTGATGCCCAGCCAGGGCAAGCAGCCACACCTGTTCAAGAGCTTCAATGAGGCTGTGACATACTACCAGCGACTTTACAAAGCCGACCTACTTTCCCGCAAGCTCTCCGAAGCCAATGGTTTCAATGGAGGCAACAACGGAGGTGGAGGTGGTCCTGGTGCGGTGGTGCAAAACCTAACCCGTGGACTAACAAGAACCACAATAGAACAGGACGGCATCCCCAAACCTGTGGGAGATCACGGTGGACCAAGTCTGGCACACAAAATCTGAACGGAGACCGCCCAAAAAAACGTGCCAAAGTCCATTCCAACAAAATAAGAGTAAGCCCAAAGCTCCCATGGTCATGAGGGAACCAAACTCTCAAGAAGCTTTTCAACCAACCAAGCCGCGCTCGCCGCAGATAAGAAAACGTAACAGCTCGAAACATCCTAGTCTACCTTACCATTCCTGACAAAAACAAAACCCAAGGGTAAGCATGCTACAAAGACTGGCGACACACCTTACTGACGTACTGACCATTGATACGATCTACCGCCATTAGCCAGAACACAGCAAACAGTAAGAGGAATGAACAGCAACATACATAGCAAATAAATCCTAGTAGTAAAACCAACCAAACAATCCCTCTAGAGATACTAGACCAAAGAAAAGTCAAAACCGGCACTATACAGCGAATTCTAGTCCAATAATAATCGGAATGAGGAGATTGTCCCAGCTAGAGCATTGCTCGACACTGGCACTTCCTCAACACTCATCCTAAAGGAGTTTGTTCGCAAAGGCAGAGCAGGCTACAAAGGAAAGAAGGTTCAATGGAACACTCTTGGTGGACAATTCGAAACCAAACAAAAGTTTAGTGGAGACCTCAAGTTCAACTAGATGCCAATAAAACGTCCAATGGAGCCAAGAGATATTACACCCCTCCAACAACATGCATCATACACATCATGTATGACCATACGAACTTGTATCATATGTAACCGAGATAAAGGTATTATGGAAGACAGAAAACACTGGGGTTCTCAAGCAACGTGGGCAACTCAGTGAAAGTCACTTCATGGAAGCGCTCTACCATATGAATGTAGAGGCACCTATCCTCCAGGAAGCGGAGTCACGCCAAAAGCGGATTCTAGATGCAAATTATTCCAGTGTAGACATTGATGAGTATATCAATAGTCAGGCTAAGCTAAACCTGGATGAAAAAGAGAAACTAAAGGCAGTACTCAAGAGCCATCCCACACTCTTTGGTGGTGGCCTTGGACAATTGAATATCAAGCCTGTCCATCTAGAAATTAAAGAAGGTGCCAAGCCATTCCATGCCAGAGCCTTTCCCATACCAAAAGCCTATTAGCAAACAACTAAGAAAGAGATTGACCGATTCTGTGAGATTGTTGTCATGGAAAGAAACCATGATAGTGAATGGGCAGCTGCCAGCTTCATCCAACCTAAGAAAACAGGGGATGTAAGAGTGCTGACAGACTTCCGTAAATTAAACGAAGTGCTCAAACGCAAGCCCTACCCATTACCTAAAATCTCTAACCTGCTATACAAACTGCAGGGTTTCAAATATGCAACGGCTATAGACCTAAGCATGGGTTACTACCACATCCCACTGATGAGAACCAGCACTATCACAACCACGGCCTTGGGCAATAATACAGGAAACTACCTAGTGTACATCTGCTCCAGACATATCCAAAGATTATGATGAACCCCTAGGACTGGATTTGCCAAGTATACATGATGAAATCCCAGCACTCAGATGAACCGAGGACCATCTTACTAAACTCGAAATAGTACTTAGTAGGCTTGAAAGAAAAGGCTTCAGAGCCAATTTCCGCAAATGCTTCTTTGCAGAGGAAGAGCTAGAGTACTTGGGCTACCAACTCACTCGGAACGCCATCAAACCACAACCAAAGAAGAAGCGATACTAGGCTGCAAAGCACCAAGAAGCAACAATAACATTACTTGGCATGGTTAACTATTACCGAGACATGTGGCGACGTCGAAGCCACCTGTTAGCCCCAATGACAGAACTACTTTCCAAGAAGAGAAAGTGGGACTGGAACAAACAATGTCAGGAGTCCTTTGAAGAATTGAAAAGGATCATGAGTGAAGGCACTATGTTAGCCTTCCCTGACTTTAGTAAGACATTTCATATATACACAGATGCCAGTGACTATCAACTAGGCGGAGTGATTATGCAAGAAGGCAAACCATTGGCTTTCTACAGCCGCAAGCTCAATAGTGCTCAAAAGCGCTACACAACAGGAGAACAGGAACTACTGTCCATTGTTTAGACTCTCAAGGAGTTCAGAACAATCCTCCTGGAACAAACAGCTTTAATACATACAACCAAAATATATATCAATTAACCATGACATTGTCATGAGACTGTTGTAAAAGATTGCCCCTGATACATCATTGCCTCTATATATTCCGGACCCTCCAAAGATCTTAACAAAAAAGACACCGGACAGCCAAAAGTCACTGGCAGGCACAAGAACCAGAGCATCCCAGCCACGCACACATCTCACCATGTAGGCCACCTTACTGAGAATACACGAACCTTCAGAGGAGAACGTGGAAGATTGCTTCAATGATGAGACCAACAAAGCAACCAACAAGCGCTTAGGACTCAGAACTAAGGTCAATGAACCCCAAAACCAGCCAACGCAACCGCTGACAAGAACCTCTCAGAAAATTAAACACAAACAGAAGATAACCTAAAAAAGACATAGAGGACATACACTATCTATGAAATGAAAAATACTTAATGTACTCTGAGGATACGAATCGAATAGTGCATGGTGCACCTCATACTTAGTGCAATCCAGAACAACGAATATAATAACTAATAGTTGGTTCAATATATTTTACTATGTGTCCATAGTACGCTTATATTTGTATATCTCTCTCGTGTTGTTCAATGTTCTTTGAATATGCCCAACCTGCATATCTCAGTCAGCTAATATTTTATGTGCTCACTCTTTTCTTCACAATGCTTAGAACCATCCTGACCTTTCTGGATATATAGTCAAGTTGTACCCCAGTATTTCCATAATCCTGTTCAAGGCAATATCAAACGCAATAAATTGATGCTTCGACCATGTAACAATGATGATTCCATCTTTCACAGATTTAGATTAAGTCAGTTGAGAGGCCAAGCGACGCGCCAGAAGGCATTGATCATGCTGGATCAAGAGTACAAGACCACACATTGTCACAATGCAAAAGATTCACAGTCATCTTGAAGAATCGTCGAAACTGGCGACCCAAGAAGCCTAGTCCCCGTACAACCCAAGCAATGCAGTGTGTGAAACGTCACCAAGCCTAGGAAACTAAGATTTCGAAAGAAGAAGAGTTAGACGGCCATGATCCGTGGTACTCCTTCCTATCTGCTGCTGCCTATGCCATAAGGAGTACCTACCATACTACTTTAGAGGCAACGCCGGCCGAACTGATCTTCGGACGCAATATGCTCCTACCAGTCCAGTTCAAGGCTGACTGGGAAGCCATAAGGGCACGCAGACAAGCAATGATAAATAAGAACAATGAACGGGAAAACATCAAGCGCATTGCGCACACCTACTCATAGGAGACATGGTGTCAAAGGCTAGACCCGGGATCCTCCGCAAGCTTAGACGCAACGACGATGGACCATTCACAGTCACGCATGTCTATGACAGTCACGCACGTGTATACCAACGGCACTATCCGCATAAGGCAAGGTGCTATCTCTGAACGGATCAACATCCGTAGAGTGCAACCATTCTCTGAACCAGAGACCCCTGAAGCTTGAGTGCAGTTGGGGAAGCGGATGCAATAGGCCTGACTGTAAGGATGCCAAGAGAGGTCTTGGTATGCCTGGAGAGGGATCTTAGTATCCCTGGATACCCTCTACAGGGACATAGTCATAGAACGGAGCCAGTGGCTCTGTATCTACCTAATTTAGATAGCTCATAATTTACCCAAACAGTCTACTAGATCTAGCTTAAGGCACCCTGGGACGAATATATATGCAGCAGGGCTGCTGGTAATGGCCATTTGGATTGCCTCAAATATGCCCATGAGAATGGCTGTCCATGGAATGAAAAGACATGCAGCAGTGCTGCTCGAAATGGTCATTTTGAAATTCTGATTTATGCCCATGAAAATGGTTGTCCATGGGACCAAGAGGTGTGCGCACTTGCCGCAGAAATTGGTCATTTGGACATGGTAAAATACCTCATTGAGAATGGTTGTCCATGGGAAAACGAACGAGTCCTGAACAGTGCTACTGTAGAGGTAATGGCTTGGGTTCAGGGTTTCATGTTCCAGAGGAATGCCTAGCCTGCCTGCTGCCCGTTCAACAGCAAATCACACGAGATACACAACCTGCTGCTTAATGTTTAGTTTATCAGCTCCATGCTTCTACGCGGAATCTACCCCTGGCTTGCATCTTTTTGAATAGTAGATTGGCTTTTTTCTCATCTCCGTCCAGCAAGACCCGCGCCGTGGCGTCTATCAACTCCTCTTTGGAGTACCGTGCCATACTGGGACCTCCAGCAATGTAAATGGCCCCATCGTTTTCCATAATGTGCCTGACAATGGCCTCACCATTCTGCTTGATCAACTGCTGTACGTAGACCTTTCGCGCCTGTTCTCGACTAAAGGCAGGAATCACCACCATCCTATTCTGCAGCTGGGTCCATTCGTTTTGGTAATAGTAGTCCGCGTCTCGTTTGCGACATCCAAATACGAGTAGGTTGTCGTATTGGTTGAGTGTCTGCGTTTCGTTTGTGGCATCGCCGTTGGTGGTGGCGGCGAAAGGAGCTATTGTCGAGGAATCAGCCACATCGCTCTTTTGTTGCGCCGCTCGGACAGCTTCCCGTTCCAAGATGAGACCGCGGAGTGGCGCCACTCCTGTCCCAGCACCAATGCACAAGACGGGATTCTCAAACCACCTTCTCTTCTCGGAAGTGGTGTCGTTTTGGGACGGCGTGAGAGGCAGACCATGAAACGAACCCGGTCGAATCCACATTTGGAGCACTGTAGTAGAATCCTGGAGGAGTAGTGTCGATAGATAGTGCGAGCAGAGTCCATGATAGGACCGTCCCAACGGTGTAGTCCCCTCGACGACTGCGACGCAAAGCTCGACGACAAAGTCGCCATCTGGTTTAGTTGACGTGGTGGGAGCACTGGCAATACTAAAGTCTCGTGGCCGCATGGGTGGCACAATCGCCAACAAGGCTTCCACGGTCAATCCACTCCCCAAATGCCGCAAGGAATCAAAGTCGTACAAGACATCGGTCCAACACCGCTTTTCCCGCAAAATGTAGTCCACATACAACGCGCTCGCCGCCGTTTCACTCAACGACAATAACTTGTCTCGTTGTGCGGCTCCCATGTCATGTTCATGACTGCAGAATTGACTAATCGCCCGCAAATCTTCTCGTTCTGGTGGGGCGTGAATGTCGGCACAATACGTGAGCCATCCACGGAGGGTGCAGTGGGCCGGCCAGTGGGGAAAGGCATCTCCTAGTAGATTGGCTTGTTGTTGCTGTTGTTGTTGTTGGTAGTAGTCGAGATGCAGCACCTTGTCGGCAATGGTTTGCAATGCCGTGGGCAGTGTTTGAATGAATCGTTCCACTTCTGTGGGTGGATTGCAGGGCATAATGGTGGCAATATCTCCTGCTTGATAGGGAAGCTGTCGTTCGGTAGGTGTCGTTTGCTTCTTATTATTATTATAGCCCGTTAACTGGAGTCGAATGTGTCTTGTATTCTGATCCCAATCGGGTGCCGTCAATCGAGTGTTGGATTCTACCTGGGCAATCAGTGGCTTGTTTTGCTGTGGTGGTGTGTTGTTGGTGCTGTTGGCCTGTGAATCATATCTGTATGCCGTCATTGGACTCTGGTGTGCAAAAAAAGCCTGATAAGATTCTTGGCACCAGTCTTGTTGCCATTGATCCATGGCATCTTTTGTTTGTTCTTGCAGTACCGTCACTTTGTAGTGCGAAGTATCGACCCTTGTTGTGGTTGTATCCGTGGTATTGCTGTTTGTCATGACGGCGACAGTACTAGTATTTGGTTGTTCCAATAATATTATTGACGACAATAATAATTGCTGTTGAATCCATCGATCGAGATCGGCAAAGCATCCTCCATTGGGTGTATTGTCATCTCCATATCCCACTTCACAACAAGAAGTGGCCCCCAATTGCATCAATCGGACGGCCAATTTTCGTCCGGCCGCACAAAACTGCGGTCCATACGCTCGATCTCCCAGACAAAACAATGCAAATTGGACGCCTTGTAACTTGTTGGAAGAAAGTGACTTTTTCAAGAGTGACTTCCATGTTTGGGCGATGGAATCGCAATGGACACCATCTCCTGTGGTGGAGACAAACAAGAGAAAGAAGTGATTTTGTTGTTGTTGTTGTTGGCCATGTGGATAGTCGAGAAAGGAAGGAACCAATTCGTCAAAGGGTGTTCCACCGAGCAGGGTCAACTGGGTCTTTTCGCGCAGGATACGAGCCGTGCGACGAGCACAAGCTCTGGCTCGACCTGTCTGAGTCGAGTAGACGATAGTGCAGGAGGCGGTAGAAGAAGAAGAAGAAGATGATGATGGGGTTGTCATGGTCATGGTCTCTTTTGTGATCAGTTTCATTTGTTTTGTGTGACGCCAGTTTCTCCCGAAAACGGCGGACCTTGGAGTTCGCAACAGAAGGTTAATTTAGGGTTACTGTATTATTTTGGATCTTTCCTCACCGTTGGATCTTTGCTCGCCGTTGGATTTTCCTTCATTCCAGATGGAAGACGGAGCTCCATCAATTTAGTTTAGTATTTGCCGGGGTGCTCTAGAGCTAGCCAGAGCTGTCTTTCGTTTTGTGTGTAACACACCATGGCATCGTCCTCATTATCTTCTCCACAACAAGAACAACAACAACAAGGACAACAATGGTGGTCGTACGTGTTCTTGCCGTTGTGTCTCTGTTGGAGAATATGGCTGTCGAATCGCATGCCGATTATGGATTGCGATGAAGTCTACAATTATTGGGAACCCCTCCACTTTTTGCTGTACGGCGGAGGGTTGCAAACTTGGGAATACGCGCACGAATACGCGTTACGAACATATGTCTATCTGTATGTACCATGGGTACCCGTGGCACGCTTGTATGAATTGACTACTATTGCCAGCTTTATTCCGTCGTCCTTGTTGGTCGATTTTCCAATCCGCTCTTCAGACAACAGCCATAATGACAAACTGATGGTCTTTGTCATGCTCAAATCCACACTCGCCGTCACCATGGCCCTGGCGGAAGTCTCTTTTTGCAAGACACTCGAAACAACAAAGACTGTCTCCCCGGCCGTGGCACGATGGACGCTCTTTGTCATGCAGACCAGTGCCGGAATGGCCCATGCCAGTGGGGCCCTCTTGCCCTCGACCACCTGGGCCGTGGTTTGGTTGTGGGCGGCCGCCGCCTTTTTGCGTCACGAAAAGGAACGGTTTGTCCTCTTCGCCGTTGCGGCGACTCTTGGCATTGGATGGCCCTTTGCCGTACTCACATTGGTGCCACTTGGCTTGCATGTGCTACTTGTACAAACCAAACCACCCGATAACGGGACTCCAGGAGCTTGGGGGTCTCCAGTGCATGTACAACACGTGGTCAAATTGTTACTCTATACCGTCATGGTGACGGTATCCATCCAAGCCGTGGCGTTGATTGTGGATTTTCAACAGTACGGTATTTGGACGTCACCCAATCTCAACATTTTTCGATACAATGCCCAAAGTGGCGGTGATGAATTGTATGGCGTCGAACCAACATCGTATTATATCAAGAATTTACTATTGAACTTTAATGGAGTCGCCATTTTGGCCATGTGCAGTGCCGTCGTCGTCATGATTGCCATGGCCATGGGAAAACAACAGAACCAGTCCATCCTTTTGGTACTGCTGTCCCCGCTCTACATTTGGCTGGCCATTCTGGTGCCACGACCGCACAAGGAGGAACGATTCTTGTTTCCCATCTATCCACTCATCTGTTTCGGGGCTGTCATCACAGCCGACGGACTCTTGGATGCACTCTTTTCCGTATTGGTCAAAATCGCCAAGGAACCACACTACCGAATCGCCCTTCATGGTATTGTCTGGATACCCATGGCAGTCTTGTCCATGTTGCGCATTCTCGCCCTCCACAAGTATTATGCGGCGCCTCTCTCGATCTATGCCGCGCTTCATTCCGTAGCCACAGACAGTACGACTTCCACGAAAACCAAAGTCTGTACGTGTGGAGAATGGTATCGATTCCCCTCCAGCTTTACATTGCCGAAGAATCACGAACTGGCTTTTTTGCCAAGTTCTTTTCGAGGACAATTGCCGCAACCATTCTCCCCCTTTGGAAGCGCGGCTGCTTCGCGACGGGTCTTGCAACCCTTTAATGATCAAAACGAACACGTACCCGAACGATACTCCCAGCTACAAGATTGTTCCTATGTGATTGATTTGGAAACATCGTCGGATTGTCGCGTCCCCGCGTCGGCTACCCTTGTGGCCAAGGTTCCCTTTTTGGATGCCGACAAGACCACATCGACGCTCCATCGGACGCTGTACATTCCGGGGTGGCACGAAACGGGAGTGGCCAATGGCAGTATACACTACCAAAACTACATTCTGTACAAGCTGTAACAAACAACGGCAACGGGCGTGGTTGTGACTCGACTGACTCGACGACAGAGACAAGAAAGGTGAGCTCTGTGTGCAGGAGAATCATTTAATTCAAATCAAATCTCGTTTTCCCCCAAGTGATTACAAAGCTGGAAGCAAATTACTACGGTTTCTGAGGCGTGGAAGCACGTCTTCATGACGAACAATTCCATGTGCGCAATGATGGATGGATGGATTTCTGGCTCTCTCGATTTTGTCACTGCGACAACCTGGTTCTCACACTACTGGTCTTTTTTTGTTGTATTCTCGCAGTACGGTACTAGTATATTCTTTAGCTGACGTTGTGTGGTGTGGTGAAAACAAAGGTATGTTGTTCCTCGACCGTTCAGAGAAGCCCTGTCGGTATATTTATTTTGGAGAGAACAGGATGACAACCTCATTTTGTACAACTATTGGAGCTGTCTGAAACTTTGTGTTGAGTCACATTTCACGGTTTGTCTGATTCTTTTCGGAGAGACGAAACCAACCACAAATCTTTCTGCCGTGGGCTTGCTGGTCTAATCCTTTGCGCGTTTCAAACCACAGGAACCGCGGAGTGGCTCCTCTCATGGATGCATGTGCGTAGAATGAGTGAGGCGCACGAGGTGAGTTACTCTTTGATGCTTGATGATATATTCACGTTCTTGAAAAGGGTACGATGTAAAATGAAGATGATGATACCCAAATATTGTTAGTCCAATTGCTGACTGAATATCTATGCATGTGGATAACCCATTCACAGCTACTAGATGGACTGATTCATTTTGTTGTCCCTTGTGTTGGCGTCGTTCATGAGTTTGATTGCGTGACAATGGTAATCTCACCCATGTGATCAATTCTTTGCTTTCTTTCAGCACGGATCCTGGCGTAACCAGAGCAAATCCAGCATCCCGTAGTTCCTTGCGCTGTTGGAAGGGCGAGCACAGATCCAATTCATGGTCTCATGCGGCTCAACTGGGCACGGAGAGGAGCAGTCAACAGCAAACTGTCGTGAAGTCACGACACGAGACCACGGAAGCAGCGATTGACATCTTGTGACGGATGTGCGGGAGTAGGAATAGAATAGAAATCAAGCACCAATTCCTTGCCCAAGAGCTGGGGGACTTTCCGCAAGGAACGATTGCAGCACTTTGCCTGGCTCTGTATCCTTGTATGATCCTGTCTGTTCCATGACAACCAATAACGCTGTATGTCCTTCCCAATTGATGATACATAAAACCAAGTATGAAAAACTCTTTTTAAAATTAGTGCATGACACGGTAGCCTCCCTGTGCAAAGCAGCTACTCGGTGGTAGGTTAGCTGGCATTGGACGATTCTTGTAGAACGCCAGTGATCAAATTCTACTTTCGCAGACAACGACAGAAAGGTTATGAAAGGGCAAGGGCACTTCACCTGACGGACAGCCATAAACACCCTTGCCGGTGGATTGCCCTTGGAGTTAAGATAACCACCATGCTTTTGAAGGGAACTCATGGAGCTTGCTGGCGAACCCACAGAGCATATTCAGTAGTTAAAGCATTTGTTGCAGCTACATGATAGCCCTTCCAATCTATGCACTACCGGCAGGTACTAGCGAGAAGAACCCAAACCGCAATGGGCAGGCTGGCAGATAAACCAATTTCAAGCCTTTCAAATTAATTTTAATTTAAGCTTACATGTTTTATTGGGCTGTGTTAAAAAATGACTGTCCCACCAATTGGCATTTGACTGTCACTGGCTAGGCCAAATAATGCAGGCAGCAAGTTAGGACATAGCTTGAACCCAAGCCTTTACCTGAGGAGTACCAATGATGAGCAAAGATTGTTGGTCCCATGGACAGCCATTCTCAATGGCATATTTGAGCCCTTCCAAATGGCCATTCGTAGCAGCTTCCTTGCATGTGTCTTCATGCCATGGACAGCCGTTTTCATGGGCATATTTGAGGCATTCCAAATGGCCATTTTCAGCAACAAATCGGCATGTGTGTTTATCCCAGGGACAGCCATTTTCATGGGCATATTTGAGGCACTCCAAATGGCCATTATATGCAGCAAAGCGGCATGTGTCTTCATGCCATGGACAGTCGCTTCAATGGGCATACTTCAGAATTTCCAAATTGTTGCTCACAGCAGCAAATCGGCATGTGTGTTTATCCCAGGGACAGCCATTTTCATGGGCATATTTGAGGCACTCCAAATGGCCAGTGAGAGCAGCAAAGCAGCACGTGTCCACATGCCATGGACAGCCATTTCATGGGCATATTTGAGGCATTCCAAATCCCCATTTTCAGCAGTTAATCGGCATGTGTAATGATCCCATGGACAGCCGTTTTCATGGGCATATTTGAGGCATTCCAAATGACCATTTTCAGCAGCAACATTGCATGTGTGTTTATCCCAGGACAGCCATTTTCATGGGCATATTTGAGGCATTCCAAATGCCATTTCAGCAGCACAGGAGCAAGTCATATCAGTCCAGGGACAACCTTTTCATGGGCATATTTGAGGCATTCCAAATGGCCATTGTCAGCAGCAAATCGGCATGTGGTGTTTATCCCAGGGACAGCCATTTTCATGGGCATATTTGAGGCACTCCAAATGGCCATTGCGAGCAGCAAAGCAGCATGTGTCTTCATGCCATGGAAAGCCATTTTCATGGGCATATTTGAGACATTCCAAATGGCCATTTTCAGCAGCCTCGGAGCATGTCCTCCAGTCCCATCGACAGCCATTCTCATGGGCATATTTGAGGCATTCCAAATGGCCATTTGCTGCAGCACTCTCACATGTGTCTTCGTCCCAATCAAATCCTTTATCTCGGGCCCATTGAATAACTTGAAGACTACCCACTTTGGCAGCTGCAGCACAGACTTCATTGTCACCCATCTCTTCACCACTTCCAGTGTGGCGGTGGGTATACCAATACTCTGCACGTTCCACAGAGGAGAATGTATAACCGTAAAAAGTATCTGTAGGGGTTGCTGAGCGAAAATCATTATGCTCATCATCCTCAGACTCATTGATCTGTGGAGGATTCTCCACTGTTTCACAGTATGCTTTGTACATGTCTTTCATTTTGCGGCAGACTGGGGCGACATAGGCATAGTGCCCCATTCCCAAAAATGGCAGGATCCCACCAACCCAGATATACTTTCGCTCTAGGAAATCGTCCTCAGATCTGGGTGTTTCGGGCACTCCCTGCCTCTTTGAAGTTGTCTCTTTACAGCTCATGGTTCCAAGCAGACAAACTATACAGAGTGACCTTCAATCAACAACAACACGCTGTTGGGCGACGATGCCTGTACACGATCTTGTCTTTCGACGAGTTCTGCCCTTTCGTGGAAATATAACACGGCAAGGCTGCCCAAACGTCACACACAAGCGAAGAGGGAGGTCGAACCCCTGCTTCCACGTGAAAGCATGGTGCAACACCGCAAGTTGAAGTTTTCTTAGTACACAACAGTCGTAGCTTTCTACGGCCTTGAACCCAAGCCACTTTTTCTTTGGGGCTTCAACGTTGTGGACCAAAGCGTCCTTCCCACTGCATCAGCTCAACACAATATTCTTTGCTGTCTATCATCGTCATCACCATGAAGTTCTACACTGCTCTCTCCCTGTTTGCTCTTTTGGCTGGCAATGCCACTGCTTTCTCTGCGGTTGCACCCAAATCCACTCCTGCATCCACTGGTCCCAGCACGGATCCCGTGGACAAGACCATGAGTGGAATTGATGCCGAAGGATCCTATGATCCCACCGAGGGAGACTACGGTGCTTTGCAACGAAACAATAACGACGAAGTTTGGGTGTCCCAGGTAGGTGGAATTTTATTTTTCATTGGGATTAATGGAATGGATACCCCTGCAATGATCCTGTCGAAATAGATATTGGACTCACCAGCCACTTTTTTGTTGTTCCTATATTACAATAAATTTCCCCGTCTGTAGAGAGCACGCCCTCGTCGCAACCGAAAATCCCCCGCCATTCGCAGCATGGTCCGAGAAAATATTGTCACCCCCTCCAACTTTATTTTGCCTCTGTTCATCCACGATGAAGATTTCAATCAACCCATTGACTCCATGCCTGGATGTGAACGTCATTCCCTGGATAGCATGTTGCGTGAAGTCGGAGAATCCTTCGAATTGGGTGTCAAGACATTTGTTCTCTTCCCCAAGGTCCCTGATGAACTCAAGACCAACTATGGAGAAGAAGCCTACAACCCAGAGGGAATTGTCCCACGTGCCATTCGAATGATCAAGGAAGCTCATCCTGAAGCCATTGTCGTCACGGATGTTGCCTTGGACCCATACTCTGATCAAGGACACGATGGTGTTGTAGAAAATGGAAAGATCTTGAATGACGTTACCATCAATCAGCTTTGCAAGCAAGTCATCTGCCAGGCACGAGCTGGAGCTGATATTGTTGCTCCTAGTGACATGATGGTAGGTTGCTGATCCAACTAGTTGTGAATGATTTCATGTGCTGGCTTTTCACAGTGGGTGGCGTGGCTAACAAATTTGCTTCCTTTCGTTTCTGCCACATTAGGACGGCCGTGTCAAAGCTATCCGTGATGCTTTGGATTCCGAGGGTTTCACTGATGTTTCCATTCTCTCCTACACTGCGAAATATGCCTCTGCTTACTATGGACCCTTCCGTGATGCCCTTGACAGCCACCCCGGATTCGGCGACAAGAAAACGTACCAACAAGATCCTGCCAATGGACGTGAATCGTTGATTGAGGCTGCTTTGGACTCTGCCGAAGGTGCCGATATGCTCATGGTCAAGCCAGGCATGCCCTACTTGGATATCATTCGTCGTCTGAAGGATTACTCTCCCTTGCCCATTGCCGCCTACCACGTTTCGGGTGAATACGCCATGATCAAGGCTGCCTGTCAAAATGGATGGTTGAACGAACGGGATGTTGTTTTGGAGACACTTACCTGCTTCAAGCGGGCTGGGGCTGATATCATCTTGACATACTATGCCAAGCAAGCAGCACAATGGATCAAGGAAGATGGATTGTATTAGATTGATTTTTGGAAACATCATAATGAATAGAAAAAGCACAGTCATACAATCACACCAATAAATGGCCTCGACCACACGGAAGCCAAAGAGTGGTCTATCATGATTCAGATTCCGTTGCCAAGATGGGTAAGCTACGGTTTTGTTGTTCATACTCTCATGTGTTCCTATGATAGATTATGCCTCCCTCTATGTTTGCATACTGCTGATCATTAGCTATCGTGGATTCTTTTTGTTACATGTAGCAAGTTACTGTTTCTTCCATGCGTCCACAGCTTCTTTGAGTTCATGGACGATGGCTTCTTCGGACATTTCCTTAATCGTGGTATCTTCATCAATATCACATCGTCGAGCCTTGAGTTGGACTTC
Organism: Seminavis robusta; assembly: GCA_903772945.1. Taxonomy (NCBI): domain Eukaryota; phylum Bacillariophyta; class Bacillariophyceae; order Naviculales; family Naviculaceae; genus Seminavis; species Seminavis robusta. Next base: position 64,066 of record CAICTM010000071.1, on the reverse strand, counting down.
CCCACTGTCAAGCTTGATGACTCGTAGTTGTACACCACCCTCCTTGGGAGGTCCCTTCTTCTTTTTTTCTCCATCCTCCTTCTTGTTTTCTTCTTTCTTGCTCTTGTACCCTGTTTTGGTGGGTTGAAAGACAATTCTGACTCCAGCTTGTTCGACAACCGTGCCGTCGTCTTCTGCTTCTTCTTCCAGTGTGGATTTAATCTTGACGGGTGTCGTGAGGCCCATTCCCTTGCGATCGTCTTCGAATTTTTGCGCCCATGTGGATATGAATGTGGCCAAACTTTCGAATTTGACATCAGCATTGGCACTGGTGGCTAGCTTGGGATAAAACGCCAGTTCCTTGTCTTTGGATTGGGAATCATCATTCCCACCGCCGAAAAAGAAGTAGAGGCGGGTGTTGCTGCTACTATTAATAGTAGTAGTGCTGTGGGGTAATGATAACGAGGTTGGCTCGGATACTCGACTGTATGTCAATGGCGGTGACACCACAAAGGCAAAGCTGCTGCCAACAAAACATGCCAGTAGGAGTAAGATATTGACGTTCGCTCTTGTCCAAGATGTCATTGTTTCTTTCTGCAGTGTCCTTGTTGTTGTCATCTCTTCTTGTGTGTATCGTGTCGGTCTCGTGGGACGTTGGTAGTAGAAAGTGGGTAGTAGTGATGTTTGGCTGTTTGCTTTGTCTTTATTAGTTCAGGTTGTCTTAGATTGTGAGCTGATTGATTACGCTACCGGTATCTATTTTGACTCTATTTTGCTCTTTGGGGGCCAAACCTTCACTTCCTTCCTTGTAGATCAGGGGCGTTCAGTGGGATTCCCTTGCCTCGGCTGATGGTTTCTGTGATTGAATGATCACACTTCTGCTATTGGCTTGGTAAGAGGGATTCCTTGCCTCGGCTGATGGTTTCTGTGATTGAATGATCACTTCCGCCATCGGCTTTGTGAGAGACATCACAATGCTCCGCTTCTGATCTCAATTGCTTGGGATGGTTGAGGGTATCTTTCAGTCATGACTGACGTGGTTCCCGAACGGCATCAAAAGGTAATAAATAAATAATGATCGTGAGGAGGATTCTAGTGTTCCGTGAAAATACCGGATCTTTGACGTCGTCGATTGACCAAAAAGGACAAAAGATCTTTGGACCGTTCCGTGGGCAGAGATCAAGAGACTTCGGACAATCAGAAGCCCCTGTGGCCATCCTACATTGCAAATTTGGGCTTGCCAAGAACCCAACCATGATGAGACTATCCACTCGATCAAGGCGCGCTGCCGCCGTGGTTTCCCCTGTTCTCTTGGTGCTTCTTCTGTTGTTCGCTCTGCCAACATGCGACGCGTTTGTCCCGACCCATCTCGCTACCCCAAAGCTAATACTACCCCAAGATAATGGCTTGGTCGTTCTCCCACGCACCACAGCAACACCACCATCCTCCACGGCATTATCGGTATCCTCGAGAAAGGTGCAGCTGGCCATGCAATCCAACAACTTTCTGCGTGGCAAAATCTTGTTAATCTTGAGCAAATTCCTCGTGGCGCCGGTAACGTACTATCAAGTGATCAAGCAACTTCTGGTTAATACCTATTGGCCCGAAGTCTTTTTGATTGGGGCCACGGTCAATGCCATGCCCATGGCACAGTGGTATTTTATCAGACAGCAACGACGAAACGAAAAACGCCAGCAAGAAGAAGAATCCGATGGACCCATGATTGCCGACAGCACTGTTGTTACGTTGGAGGAGGAAGACGACGAAGAAGCCAAAGAACAACAATTGTTACAATGGAAGCAATCCTTCACTGCCACCAAACTCCACAAGCTAGCCGTCGTGCTGCAACAATTCGGAATTCTACAATGCACACTCTATATCTCCGATGTCACCTTGCTCTTCTTGAAACTCATGAAGTTTACTTTTGTGCAACAATACCAAGCCCAAAAAGTGGCGGGTGCCATTATCTTCAGTTTTTGGTTGGCCAACAATGTCTCCCGTCTCAAGTTTTATTACCTCAAGAATGGAGTTCCTTCCTGGTCCATCGCGAGTATTCGCAACCAACAACGACGTGACCGACAACGACGAGTCAATGGAACCGGCAAAGGCTCCATGAAAGCCTACAATCGTTTTGCCAACCGCATCTTGGATGTCCTTATTTACATGTGTGCCTTTCTCACGGTCGTGGACATGCTGGGGATTCAAATTGGATTCGCGCTCAAGTCCATTTTTGGATTGGGATCGTTTGGGACCCTCGTCTTGTCCCTGGCAAGCAAAGACGTGGCGGCCGAGTTTGTCGGTGGTCTCATGATTCAATCGTCCAATTTCTTTGATGAAGGGGAAATCGTCAGTCTGCAAGACGGGACCACGGGAACGGTCCTCAAGATTGGTTGGTTGGTAAGCTCCCGGTATGATGTGTAGATGACGAGCGATGTGTGGTGCTCGAAAGATAGATACGTTGAGGCAGCACTTTTTCTCACTCCGTTACCTCGTGTTTCCTCACTGTGTTTCCTTGTGTTTTCTTTTGCAACAACAAGCACACCTACATTCAGAAAGAAAATGACAACTACGTTGTCCGAGTTCCAAACTCGCAGATATCACATCAGCGGATCGCCAGGCAGAAGAGAACAACAATTGGAGGTAGAAACAACAAAAGGTATCTCTAAAACGATGCAACGGAGTGGTGTATTGAATCCTACAACTGAATACCTTCATACATACAGCAACAAGCTGCTCAGTTACATAGATTACCCAGAAAGAACTAACTAAATAGAGATCGACTACAAATTCAGGTACACCACAGACCGCAGAGCCATGAACATACCAGTTTGGCCAAGCAAGTGCGATGAATACGGTTGCAGTCGATAAGCCCCCATCGGATGTGGGTGAAAGATGTGCCGCTGCTTAACCATATGAGGCACGTCTCTTCCCACCCTTCATGAAATCCTGCGTGAATGTTTCGCCATAATGCACGAAAAGCTCACCCTGAGCAGGAATATCCTCCCTGGCAAAAAAGGCAATCTTCAAGTTACCATTCACAACCAATTTCTTGGCTTCAAGGTTCGGAGGATCTTTGCTGTTGCCAAATCGCAACTTGTTGCCTTTGTGGGCGGCGTCGATTAATTTGTCTTCAGTCAGATTGAAGAGATAGTTGTGGCCATTCTTGTCGTACAAGTGACCCCTTCGATCACCCTCTTCTTGACTGATTAACTCCCCCAAATACTCGTGAACAAACGCACCCTTCTTCAGAAAATTCTTCGTGAACAGACCCCACCCGGCACCGGGAATGGTAGATATGCCCACAAGTAAGTGTTGGTGGCGCCGCATGGATACATGATCGTTGCGACACGGCTGGGAGATGCAGGAAAAAGTGATATGTGAGCGGCATGCTGCCATAAATGATGGCGTTGCGACGGGCGTGAAAAAAAATTCTGGACTTGCCTGTGTCGTTGCGTCGGCATTTGGTGGGTCAGTACATGCACCACATTTCTTGCAGAGGTCAGGATCGCATTCACGGCCAGCTGCAAAGCAGGGGCAAGATTGACTTTGGCAGCTTTTATTGCAGCCGCACCCACGAAAGAAATTGGCACTGTACTCAGCTTGTCCACAGGCAGCTGTGCAGAAGAATGCATTGTCAACACACCTACAGGAGTTATCACGACAAGGTCCGTCGTGGGTGCATGGCATGCACCAAATGTCGTCTGAATCGTTGCCATTCTTATTGTGTATCCTTCCTAGCCAACGCTGATTGTAGTGATTCATCGAATGGTATAACATTGGTTTCTTCCCAACAGCTTTCTTCTTGAACAGGGCTCCAGTCCTTCGCGGTAGAGTCATCTTCTTCGATGAAATAAAGTTGGATATGCTCTCCGCTGGAAGCTGCAAAGCTTTGGCAATTTTCGAGGCGTCGCCTTGGAAAATGACAAACATTCGCTTGCACAGGGCCTCTTGAGAGGCATTCAATGTCACAGTCGATCCAGAACGATTCTTGTCTTGAGAGGGCAAAACTGCACGACTTCCTTGTGGAAGTCGAATATCAAACTCCACATCCTTTGTTGCAAGAGAGAAGTATAAAGAAAGAAGTTAGAGATGTCTAATTGTATCCTCAAGAAACATCCAGCTTTCATACCTTCCAATATCCGTCTTCCTCTCGTTGCATTGCCCTTTCATATTGCAGCTCTAACGACGTCATGCCGAGTTCGCTTCTCGCGTCAGAGTTTAGAAGGTCTGGGTGCAAGTTGCAACCGTAGATAAAGCAACGATTGCAAAAGAAGACGCGATAAGTATCTGCATTCTTGAGATAGTCACTCCATTCCGAGGCTGCTCCTTCGAGATCAGGAGGAGATTCCGATGGTAGCTCCGTTTTGTCGTTCGATTTCTCGACCAGCGCGTTGAACCTCTCATTAAAGAAATCTTCATGTATCTCTCGAATTGATTTGAACGCGCAGCATAGGAAATGACGCAAAGCCTCTATTTGTTTCGGATTGTATCGCCCATCAGAATCCTTTGGGCAATATTCGTAACGGAGTCGCACAAGCGCCAAGTCAAGGTCCTTTGTCAACTCTTCTTCTCTGCAGAGCGGCATTCCCCTCGTGAATCGCTTCGTTCTTTCATCTATGTTGAAGAGCCCTTCGAGAATGCCTTCAACTCCTTCCCTGCAATGGGGCACAAAACGTAAATCTGTGTCGTCATCGACAGCGTAGAGAGACGTTAAGGTCATGGGCGTAGTGTGCTTTGGTTGCGGTTCCTCCGCTCCTTCCAAGAAATTGCACTCCAATCCTACGGTCTCTCTGTCGCCGTAGTCGCCTTGCGTCACAAAAAGCTGCTCCTCTGACCTGTTCTTCGTAGAAGCATCACTGCTTGGTGGGACGGTTGCGTTGGAAAAGAAGCTTAGGCCGCCTCTGCTGGCTCGTTTTGTTGATGCTTTGCGTAATGTGGCGTCGCGCTCGAGCAATAGTTTCTGCATCAGACTGTTCCTCTTCTGGGAGTTTTCAAATGCAGCCAACCTCCACTGATCTCTGACACGCCTGCTTAGTTTCTTTTTGTCTTCAATGGACTCTGCCAGGCGGGGCGAAAAGAACAGTTTTAGGTCTACTGGCGGAGGAGAATCATCATCTGTCGTAGAACGCTTCTCTTTCGACGTGAAGCTTCCAGTACGCTGCACCTTCCGTGGCCTCGTGTCGGGCACGCCGTCTTCGGTAAAAGAGAAACCTGCAGAAGGATTCTCATCATTGAGACTCGAAAGGGATGCTTTGGATCTCTCAACATTCCCCTCTTTTTCTTGCGATGTTTTGGCTTCAGGAAGCGTTTCGCGTGAAGCAGGCTTAGTTTGACTGGGCGCATTAACCACCACAGCGCCACCCTTGGTGTCAACATGTCGAACGCCATGGGAAGACTTGATCCCTTCATTTCTTGTCTGGGTTACCACCTTAGAGGGCCTTCGTTCTGTTAAAGCTACAGAACCAGACCCGTCCCCAGACTCAGCCACTTCAGAGGAGCTTTCAACGCTAACCCTTCCCGAGAGAGTCCTTCCAGAATCTTGCAGCAGTGATGTTCGTGGGGCGATCGACCCCGACTTAGCACCGAGACATGGGCCTCTGGCTTCTGTGCCCTCTAGATCAGAATCATGGGACACATCAGTTGTGCTGGACTCATCAGAGTCTAGTTCAACGACCAGTTTGCCTCTCGTTTTCGTGGATACTTGCGTAAGCACCTTTCCTAAAGCGCCTTCGTGGTTCATCTGAGCTGCTGGCTTCGAATCATCTGATTCCGAACTAACAGTGTTGATTACGCTTTTCCCGATCAAGTATCCCGACATAGAGTCCTCTGATTCCGAGCTGTACATCGGCGAGCTTTCTACCTGGCGCTTCCTTTCGGCAGCTTGACGCTCATGAGATATGGAAGCTTGACCCATCGAGGCTGGCGACTGTGAAGGTTCTTCGGGAGTGCTCGCTTTCGTGTGTCTGCCATCTTTAATGCCATAACGAGACGGAGACGAGGCCGATGATGTGTCATCATCACTTTTTGTCCCCCCCTTGCGGGATGCATTTCCACTCCGTTTGGGAGCCGTCGATCCCGATGCCCGAAATGATGACGTTGCAGGCAACCCACGACCACGCTTTCGCGACCCTGCGTTCATTGCAGTATTGGATGCCTTTGCCACGGGCACCGTGCGTGCAGCAGCATAAGCTGGGCTTGAAGACGGTAAGCGGGTATCGTTTGGGGAGGATACAGCCAGCACTACAGGTTCGTCGTCGGATTCGTCCACCTGATCATCCTTCCTTCCATCCTGCTTGCTGGTGTCGTTTCTGTTGTCCTCATCGTCAGTGTCGTCATCAATGGAGATGGCGCTGTCTTCAGACTTCCCAAAAAGTTCTAGCTGTTTCCTTGCGCTATCCTTGCGGGCTACCGTCACTTGACTGCGGTTTGTTGTGCTATCCTTGGCTCTGGCACCCTCCCCTTTGCGGTTCCGATCTCTAGAGGATACCCCAAGCGATACAGCACGCTTGCCTGTCCCTTCAGAGGAGCTTCTTCCCCTCTTAGCTGGGGACACACTCCGTGAGCCCCTAGCGGTGTTTCGTTGCGGTTGCTGGTCGCGTAACGAGCCCATGCCCCTTTCGTTGGGATCAGTCTTACCACTGGGCTGGGACGCTCTGTCTCCCGAACCAGTGTTGATATTCGTTCGGTTTGCACGGTACGGGTTAGTTCTTTCTTCTGATGATCGATTGAGTGTTTTCCTTCGACCAGGTGACCGTAAAGATTCCCGATCCCCTGGTCCAACTTCTGTGTTCTTTCCGTGTGAATGGGGGCTTTCAGTTTTCTGCGAGTTCCGATATCTTGGTGATCCACCAGAGTGAGCGTGCTTCCGGTTGCTATCAGTGCTTCCAGAAGGTGATGCCTTACAGCTTTGGGCAGATTGTGTTGGTCTTGAGACTGTCTCTTCGCTGCCATCATGTCCACAAGTCCGTTCGATTTGTTTGAACTGATCCTTACTCATCCCACGCTGAAACAGCTCGTGCGAGTACTTTAGGTATATTCCAGGCCTCCACAGGTAGCGTTTCATTCTTTGTGAGCTACGATGCTACGATGGCACTAAAGAAGAAACACCGAAACAAGAAGAACAACTTACTTTCCATTCTCGGGCTTCTCACGGCGAAATCCATGCAACTCAAGCTTGTCTAGAAATTTTCTGACGGCCATTTCTTTCTTCACTAAGGATAGCAACATTAAGGCTGGTTATTAGTGACAATATTGACCCACAGCCACCCCATTCAACCGATGCTCTTCCTTACATGCAATCTCAAGATGGGCCCATAGAACTTCAGGAAGGCGGGCATGGTACCTTTGAAACGCAAATGCCTGTCCTCGATCTTCCCACTGAATCAGCTTGCTTTTTCTACCTTTTTCCTCCGCCTCAACTTCCACAATCATATCGTAGACCTTCTCAGCAAAACACCGTTCGTCGAGAGAACCTCCTTGCCCCGCTTCAACTTTGACAACCTCAATATCGCTGTCATCGTCACTTTCAAGTATTTCGATGGTACTCATCCGGACTGTTCCTGCGAGATAATAGACACCTGACGCCACTACCGAGGGGTGGTTATGGGTATTGACATGGAAGCCAACAATGCTACCTCTGTCCTTGGACGTCAAATGAGGCGAGCGAGTGGCGCGTCTTTCTGCTGCCAACTTCAAAAGTTTTCTCGAGCATGTCGGCAGGCTCTTGGATCAACTGTGCACCTTTTTCACAGCCCTACCAAAAACCACCAATTGAGAGCCAAAGAAGCCTCTTTGGGGAGAATTTGAGGACCTCTTTAACTGCAATATAACTGTAGAAACCTATCTGGGGAAAGTCATAAAGACCACATCAGTTGCGGTTTTGGATGGAGCTTCTATCAGTCTTGCTGGGATCAGAATTGGCGTTCGATTGATTCCATGGTGACGTTTCATTCACCTATCAGAAGCCTCTCTGGAACACATGTGACGTCACTTTAGCGATGACAAGAGCTAACTTAAACGGCTCTTATGGAGAGTCTTGCGACTCTGGTGGAATTCACGGGATGCACGAGAATCAAAATACTCGCGGGAAATCACGAGTTAGAATAGACGTGACGTGCTTACACGAGAGTGACATGAAACTCTCGTGACACGAGTTTTGTCATTCAGAATACGAAAGTTTGCCGACTCTCTATACAAAGAGCCATGGGTTTTGGAAAGCGTTTACATCTTGCGACTATGAGTGGCATGAGTGGCACGAGAGGTCACAAGTCTCGAATTGAGAGTTGCGCGTGATACCCACTGGTGGTCTCCCACAAGGTTGGTAATTCTTGTATGGCCGAATGTCGCTGACAATTGGCATTCCTGGTGAAGGCTCAAGCAATTCAACGAGCTTGCATTATCACTGGCGTTTGTGAACATAGGGAGGTCCGAGTTTGTCAGTATCTATGTAGGTACCGGTACATATCAGCCAACATCATTTCCATGATGTTCGAAGTTGAATGAGAAGCTCAGTGAGAGCAATTCGTTTAGTAGCAGTTGCAAAGCGTATTAAAGCAAGAGGTATTTAATCAATGAACAAAGAAATGCGTCTATTTGCAAGCCCTACTACATGTAGCTAGGAAGTGTGGAAACAAGAAAAAGAAGAGTAGACTTTTTTAGAATCGATGGAGTGTCCAATAAGTGAAGACAAACAAAGGTTGAACTAGATTTAAAGTAATTATTAGGTAGAACTCTAACTGATATTGTTGTATTAGCTACTAGTAGTGATGGTTGAGGATCTAGCTAGCTAGCTCGCTAGCTAGCTAGCTGCTGTTGGAATATCTAGCTATTGAATAAACTAGCTGGAATTTACTTTAGCTACAATGAAGAATAGATATGCTTCTTTATTGACTGAACAGAAATAATATGTGTTTGTTATGGCAAAATTTTGATATTCAGTTAAAACTGACTGTTGGTTTAGATTGTATTGAAAACATGCGTTTCTTAGAAGAAGTTATAAGCAAGAGCAGCTTTTGCTTAGTTCTATTGGAGAAAACACTACTGAGCATCAGGATAGGCAACTTCCTGCTTTTTCATTGCTAGTAGTGTAAGGTTGTTGTTATTAGCTACTATGCCCTGATGAAACAGTTAGCTATTTCAGTTTCTTTATCAGGTGAAATTGGTTTGGAAAACAGTGCTTACATCTATGTGTACAAGTTGCTCAAATTTTAGCTAGGTATTAATGCAATTTCAAGAAGAGCATGTGCTGGAAAAGGCTTGCTTTGGTTGAGTTCTAAACAAGCTTGTATGCTCTATTCTTGAGGTTCAGCGAGCAGTGTGCAGGAAGAGGTCATTGGAAAGATTGAAGGTTTTGGCCTCATAACATTAGATTGCCTGCAGCAGCCAGCAGCTTGTACTCTTCAAGTTTCATCTTTGTGCACTTTGGCTTCTCCTTCAGCCCTTTTGGCCATACCAGTCAGGAGCCAGTTTCATCCAGGTTGCTCCAGTATTGCTTGCCTGGAACACTCTCTTTGGAAGTTGACACAAAAAAATGTCAAGGGAGAAACTGTGTTCTGGAACACACTAATGGCTGGGACCTGGATGGATCAGACAGATGCACTTGTTGCCGCTGGGTCACGGGTTTCCAGGACTGGTCGCAATATCTGACGTCAGACAGCTTGGGTAGCTTCCGAAAAGTGGGAAAACGTTGTGAAACAAAGCAACGTGGACCCAAACAAACAACGCAGAGCCGAGTTGCCTGGTGGATACAGCGACCACGGAAAACAGAGGACTGACTCGGGCTCGGTTGAGAATCGAAGCTGGTTGCACAGGATAGAATCAGAGCAATGGGGTCTTGAGAGGTTGTTTGCGACAACAAATTGCTGAGCTCGACAAAACGACGAGATACAAAGACAGGATTGGTAGGATACCCTCACAAAATTCGCTGGTAGAATAGATAGAATCCTACGAAACAAGGGCTCAAGGGCAAGGAATACAATCGATACAAGATGAGACTATCGAAGTACTGTTGTGCCGTGGCATTTGGGGTGCACTGTGCTTCTGCATTTCTGCTACCCCAATCGAAGCAACACCCAAAGTTTGGCAGCGCCAATGTTGTTGTCCTGCAAGAGTCAGGCCGAGTGGAATGGGATGCGGAACGCAATGAACCGCCACAAACCAGCGAATCGTCGTTTGCCACAGAAAGTGCAGGAGAAGCCACGGAACGCCTCGGTTTGAACTCGGCTCCCACGGTCTGGACGGAATTTGGTCGTATTGGACAGGAAAACCAAGTCGTCAACTTGGGACAGGGGTTTCCCGACTGGTTGCCACCCGAATTTGCCGTAGAATCCTTGGTAGAGGCGGCTCAAGATCAGATGAACTCACCACATCAATACACTCGACCGGCAGGGCATCCCAACCTGGTACAACAGCTTGCCAGGAGATATTCCACCCACATGAGCCGGGAGATTCAACCCATGACAGAGGTTGCTGTCACTGTCGGTGCCAGCCAGGCCCTCTACTTGACTCTACAAACAGTGATCAAGCCAGGTGAGTTTCTTTAGTAGCCAAAAGTGAATCCCGCCCGATGTGGAGTAAAGGTTCTTTCTTTCTCACTTTTGCAATCGTACGTTGGCGCGGGGTCGCTGCTGCAGGCGACGAAGTTGTACTTTTTGAACCTTTCTTTGATCTGTACGTGAACCAAGTAAAGCTTGCTGGTGGAAAACCTGTGTTTGTTCCTTTGACATTCAAACCCTACAGTGAAGAGGAGGGTGTAATTACTGGCGGAGAATGGGTGTTGGAACCAGACATGCTGAAGAAATACGTTTCTCCACGAACCAAAGCCATTGTGCTCAATTCACCACACAACCCCACGGGAAAGATCTTTACTCGAACCGAAATGGAATACATTGCGGAAGGCTTGGAGTTTGCAGGACCTCACTGCATTGTCATTTCAGATGAAGTGTACAAGTACATTGTTCATTCTCCACCCAAACAAGTAGCCAAGGATGAATCACCTCTGTGTCGAGGACACGTCCATTTTGCCTCTCTGCCGGGTATGTGGGATCGCACCATTACTGTCTCGTCGGCTGGCAAGACATTTTCTGCCACGGGATGGCAAGTGGGATGGTGCATTGGTCCACAGCGACTGATATCGCGCATTCATCAGCTGCTGCCCTATGTGCAATTCTGCACTTCTACCGTGTCCCAAGAAGCATTGGCTCGAGCACTGCCACGGGCAGATCTCCCCTACAAGGGTCACGATTCCTACTATGACTTTTTGATGGATCGGTATACCCGCAAACGAGATTTGTTGGCCAATGCGTTGACCACCGCTGGCTTTGCCGTCCCGGACTATGACCAGACACCCGGTGGTGGCTTTTTCATCTTGGCTCGCATTGGCTCGGATATTGCCAATGCCATTCCCAAGGAACGCATCATGGCGGCGAATCCCGCCGCTCCAGGAGGGAGAGCCCGCATGGACTGGGCATTGTGTCAATGGATGGCGGAAGAAAAGGGTGTCTTGTGCATCCCTGCCAGTCCCTTTTTCTCTACCGAATCCGCAGAAGCCGGTGCTGCCGATGGTTTTATCCGAATAGCCTTTTGCAAGACTGATGAGACCATCAACAATGCTGCCGAAGCCTTTCGTGCCATGAAAGATGCCATTCTTCTGGAACAGCAAGAGCAAGGACACTGTCAGAGCCAGAATACCACTGTTGCAGCAACAATGGGACAATAAGCAAACAAACTTGATCGGGCTCTGAGTGACTGACTGACTGCCCTGTGAGGATCACCTCATGATGTACATAAACTAAATTCATAGATGCTGGCTAGCTAGTAAACAACTGTAGCATCTTTACCATCCATTTTCCCGGACTGATGATTGAAGAGGGTTGCTTGCAGGTGTATACTGTGCAAGCATCTCTGGCATGGTACCCGTTGGCTTCTTCATTCCATCCATCATCAGAATGCAACGAATCCATCCCTGTATTATCTTTGTCCTCATCACTTTCAGTGTCATTCTCTTTTGGCTGTCTCTCCCAGAGTGACGATTGAAGAATAGCTCGCAGGTGTACATTCCACGTTGGCTTCTTTCAAACCGTGCATTATCAGAATGCAATGAATCCATCCCCGTCAATTTCCTTCTCCTCCTCCTGGGCACCATCATCATCACTTTCGTTATCAGTCTCTTTTCGCTGCCTCTTGTCGTCCTTTTTCGTCGTTTTGGCAGGAGGTTTCTTGTCGTGTTTTCCTTCGTCGTCTTTCGAGCAATCATCCTTTGTGGTGGTTTCCTGGAGATCATCAGTCTCTTGTTGGATGACCATGTCCGTCACGGTAATGGATTGTTTCCCCCATCGTCGTGCGTGTGCCTGTTGTAGAACAAAGGCACCCGTGGAATGTATTGTGGCATGTGGATCGTCGAGTTTCAGGACGACTTGCAAGACATTTTCGAGATCGCCGGGGGTCCGAAAGGCCATGACCCCGACATCCTCCTGATTACTGCCGCCGAGTCGAGGACCCGAACTGACCAATAAATGATTACTTTTGTTGGACGAAGTAGCAAATTGTAGCAATCGAGACGCATGCACAAGTCCTTTGCGGCGTTTGGGGTTGAGAATGGCAGGAGCATAAGGGAGTTCCAAGACGGCGTTCCGTGCGAGTGCGGCTCGAATATCGGTGGGTCGTATCCGAAAGGGCAATTGCGTGGAGGACGAGTAATAGTCGAGGACAATGATATCGGCCGCCGTGGCATTTTTGCAGGCGGATTGAAAAATGGCATCGTTGCGAGGCGCCACGGATATCAAATCGTATCCTTGCAATAGACTACTATTGTCATTATCATTATTTGCGTGTTGTTGGACGTAGTGTGCCACATCCGATAGATTTTCCAGAACGGCGTGGAGTCGTCTTAGTACTTGGATGGTTTTGTTGGCGCTGGACTGACGAAATAGTTCTTTGGGAATGGCCGTGTCGGCTTCATCGACGTCTTTGCGGGGAACTCCATAGACTGTGTGGGTGAGCGCCACGTGGGTATACCCCGTGTTGGTCAACCGTTGTAGGAATTGAGGAATTTGTACGGCTGCCGCCTCTTTGGGAAGAGGAACAAAGAGATCATAGGTGCTTTTATTATTGTTGCAAGAGGATTCATGTCGGCGTTTGCGACGAGACCGACCATCAGAGCTCATCCTCTACATGTATGGTACTAATCACTTCTATGCATGCAGCAGTGCATGGGTGGTGGGGAAAAATGAAACGGCGGATCTCCGTGTGGGAAGGATCTTCGGAAACGTCTTGCCGTCAACCGCGAAAATAGCTTCCGAACCATCCAACTCGTTTTCGCCTTTCCTTCAACTTCATTTTTCTTTCTCAAAAGCATCTCCGTATTTTCTCAAAAGACAAAACACCCAACATCATCAATAATTATCACAAACTGAATGTACCATGTCGACCCTGTTTGGCAAATCCACGCGCAAGAAGAGAGCCAGGACAGAGAATGCTGACGAGACTAGAAGAAGCAACCAGGAAGCTGAGTTACTACTAGTAGATGCAACCCACCAAGAAGAAGATGATGCCCCCTTGACCCTGAAGAAAGCCCACAATCAAAATGCTACCTCATCACAAAAAACATTATCTCCCTGGGCATCCTTTTCCGATCTCGGATTGGACTCGTCCCTTGTTTCACGCTGTGCCAATCTCGGCTTTTCCCGTCCTACGGCCGTCCAACGCACCGTCATTCCCCATCTCCTTCATAACAACTCGCAAAACATTCTCGCCTTGTCCAAAACGGGCAGTGGCAAAACGGCCGCTTTTGTCTTGCCCATTATCCACCACTTAATGCAAGATCCCTATGGGATTTTTGCCGTCATTTTAACACCCACGCGCGAATTGGCCAAACAAATTCATCAACAAATTTTGGCACTTGGTTCCACACAAGTTTCTTCGGCGCTCGTCATTGGTGGATTGGATCCCGTGGCGCAATCGGTGGCATTGGATGCTCGTCCTCATTTTTGTGTCGCCACACCGGGACGATTGGCCGAATTGTTGCGAGGACCCAATCCACCCCGGTTGCATCTGTTGCGATTTTTGGTACTCGATGAAGCCGATCGATTGTTGGCACCGGGAGGATTCGAACGGGATGTCGCTGAATTGTTGTTGCACGCCACCAACCCAAATTGTCAGACACTACTCTTTAGTGCCACCATGACACGGAGTTTGGAAGAAATTCAAGACATTGCTGCCGGTGCCAAAGGAGGAAACAACAATAACAACAACAAGCCACTGCAGAAATTTGTCATTCGAGAAGATACAGAAAAGACGAAACAAAAGAAGAAGAAACAGAAAACAAACGACAATAATGACGAAACAACACTAGAAGGAGAATCTCAAGAGGATAGTGACAATGATGATGATGATGAAGCCTTGACACCCAAGATACCAGAAGGATTGACGCAAGAATACATTTTTATGCCGTCACGAGTACGAGATGCCTACCTTCTCGCGGCCATTCGCAAGCTCATGATTCACGGGGGAAGACCCAAGGCGCTGCCACCACCACGTTTTAGAAAAAAGGGACGAAAAGGAACGCAGGATGACGACGATAATAGTCTCCAAAAGGCGCGATTGGCCATCATTTTTGTATCCACGTGTGAACGAGCGGCATTGGTCTCGTGTATTCTCGATGAAGTCGGAGTCTCCAATGTGGCATTGCATTCACTACTGTCGCAGAATCGAAGATTGGCGGCACTGGGGAAATTCAAATCCGAACAAGTACGAGTCCTGGTCGCCACGGATGTTGCCAGGTATGTAGCAAACGCACGAACGAGCGAAACTTGAGTGCTTTTTGCTGTTGTTGCTTGCTTCCATACTGACATCTTCTTTCTTCTACTATTACTAGCCGCGGATTGGACATTCCCACCGTCGACTTGGTCTTGAATTCCGAACTCCCACACAACACGACAAACTACATCCACCGCGTAGGACGCACGGCACGGGCGGGTCGCAGAGGACTCGCCATTAGTTTGGTGGGGGAATCTGATGTGGCGTTGGTCCATGCGGCCGAACGATTGAGTGGTCGGCCCTTGGAAAAGTGTCAATCGGTCAGCGACGAAGAAGCCATCCAAATGCTAGGACCCGTCACCAAAGCGGCACGATTGGCTAAAATGAAACTCAACGATATTGGATTTGATGACTTGGTACAGAAATTCAAGGAACGCAAAGTCAGAGATCGCAAAGATCGAGCGCGGATTGAACGGGCGTTGAAGCGACAATCGGCGGCAGATGACAAGCAGAAGAGTACGTCATCATGATGAGCAACTGGTACCGGTATGATGGTAGGGTACCGGTAGGAGTACGGTATAGCTAAACTGGCAAGTAGGAATAGGTTTGCAACGCAGTCTTGCGTTTAGTGGTTGCTCGAACCCTCTGTGGATAGTGATCCGATGGTAGCTGTGTTGTAGACCATAACAACTAGAGTCTACTGGTACAAGTCTTTGTAATGTCTTCACACATCTCACACACAACATACGAGTACATGTACGATGACCAGCCTCCACCATGCACAGCGGTTCGAATACCGTATGCCACTGGTACCGGCCCGAACGGCAGAGTAGACCCCCCTAGACTACTAGCTAGCTGGCTAGTAGCTCTACTATTAATAGCTAGCTACCTGGATCTAGCTGATTTAATTATGCTATATCGCATTATTATTTTGAGTTTCCGAGCGCTTCAAAAGATCGTCTACAGTCCACAACACAACCAACAACCTCAGCGGCGACGATAGGAGTATTTGACCGGAACGTTTTGGCAAGTTCATCTTGCGGGCAAGCCCAAAATCAACCATATACAAGTAGAAGCCATCACCATTCCTGGCATGTCTTCTTCTACCGAGCCCACTGCCAAAAAGCTAGAAGTGTTGAATTCACTAGCTTCTCCAAGTTTCCAAGTACCCTTCAGGTAACTAGATAAAGACTTGGTCTACTAGGAAGGTTGAATTGCATACAAAACCAGAGTCTATAAAGATTATGATCACCCATACCAATGGTGGGTGATGAACTAGATTGTGAGTCTGTCCTCCTATCCTGGAACCCATAACCCTATCCAACACACTCCTGCGATCCTGATGAGGTTCTCATCTAGCGATCGGCGTCATTGGTTGTTGTTGTTCCGAGGATGATGTCTCGCATTCGGATGAACAGACTCCCTTGCAGTGGCTTGGTGAAGAAGTCAGCCACCATCTTTGTTGTGGGGCAGTACTCGACGGTAACGTCGCCCTTACGTACCCTGTCAGATACGAAGAAGTATCGAATATCGATGTGTTTGGTGCGCTTTCCACTGGATGCTTTGGCATTCTTTTCCAGAAGGATGGCACTCTGGTTGTCTTGGTATACCACATTATCGCAAATGTCGTACCCTTGTGATTCTAGGAACCTAAGTGTCCATAACACTTGAGGCATTAGATCGTCAACCGCGACCAATTCCGCCTCCGTAGAGCTCCTAGTGTTGAGTTTTTGTCGTGTAGATGCTCCACACGCCACTCCAGTCCCGAGGCTGAGAGCAGCTCCAGTGTGACTCTTCATGTCCGGATGGACAGCATATGAGCCGTCGATCCACCATTTCAGTAGTTGTGTGTTGTCGGCACTGAGGCGATGGACTAGATCCTTGGTCGCTCTCAAATACTTGATCATGCGACACAGTTTCTTGTAGTCGTCTTCATCTGGGCTCTTAACTCTTGTGGACAGAAATGCCACGGCAGTTTGGATATCTGGTCGTCCTCTTTTCGACAGGAACAAACTCTTGGCCACAATATGATGATACGTTTGTGCCAGTGATTCGTGAAGCTTCACCGGATCCACGTTGTTGACTTGGAAGAGATGGGCTGCAGCCGGAGTTACGCTCTCACCACTCATGTCGTCCGGAGCCTCTGCCAGAATTTCTTCCACGTAGTCACGCATGTCTATCTTGACATGCCCTTCCTCTGTGTAGTCGAGCTTCATGCCTAGATAATCATGGACTTTTCCGTGGTTGATTGTTAGTGGGGCTTCCTTGCCGAACACGGACTGAAGATCTGCCACCACTCCATTCACGGCATCGATGCTCACATGTGATATCTTTAGATCATCAACATGCCATGCTATGGTGCACTGCTTTCCATCGATCATTTTGTTCGCGACACACCTATCATAGGGATTGATCTCGAAACCCCACTCGACCAGCTGAGCCGATAGCTTCTTCCAGAACAGTAACGCCGCTTTCAGTGTGCCGTACAGCGCCTTAAGCAGTTCGACGTACAGCACTGGCTTCCCTTTTTCCAGGACGATGTACTTTCGGTACATCTTGGGGTCGATCAATACCAATAGTTCAGCCATCTCACCCTCTAGCTTCATATGAGTGAGCTCATCGTTGTCGGC
This sequence comes from Seminavis robusta, assembly GCA_903772945.1. Taxonomy (NCBI): domain Eukaryota; phylum Bacillariophyta; class Bacillariophyceae; order Naviculales; family Naviculaceae; genus Seminavis; species Seminavis robusta. Next base: position 46,703 of record CAICTM010000071.1, on the reverse strand, counting down.
TTGCATAAATGCTCCTGGAATATCAACCGTGACCACCTTCCGATTCTCTTTTGCATCGATGATGCTGGACAGGATAACCGCTTCGATCGACACTGTTGGTGAGCTGGCATCCTCCTTGGCCGTGTACATACGTTGTTTCCTCCCATCTGCGCAGCCACGCCCTTTGATGCGGCCGCATCGCTTTTGCTTCAGGAACATGAGGTACTTCAGGACGCGTCGTCTCTGTTCACGATCAAGAGTCTCCGGTCTGATTGGTTTCATGACTGCACGGTCATGGAGCTGTTTCATTTCTTTATGGACAGCCTCCAGTCCTGCCTTTCCGAACATCTTCAGCCCCTTTTTCATGCCCATTTGCGGCGTCTGAAAGGTCTTTGTGGATTGTTCCATTGCTATTTCGGCTTTCTTTTCAGCCTTAACGTGTCTGAGGGCGGTGATCAAGTGTACATGCTCGTGTGTAGTACTGTGCATTTGCGCTGCTCGTGCTTGGCCTCTGGTGCGCGTGCCGACGGTGGGATTTTCGCCGCTGATGGCGATTCGGTTCAGCTCGCGAGACAGTTGCGTTGACGGTTCTTGCTGAGCGTCGTCGTCGTCGTTGTCATCGTTGTCACTGTCTTCTGTGACAACGTTGTCACCATCCCCGTCACTGTCGGTGTCAGCTTCGCTGTCGCTGGATTCTTCTCCGTCGTCGTCATCAGGAGGTTGTTGCTGATTGTCTTGGTTCTGGTCGTTATTGCGACTCGTATCCAATGTACGTGGTTCTGGTGGATTGAGGCCGTCTTCTCGTTGCTGTAGATCACGGACTTCGTCGTCATCCACTCCTGTAATGTCGGGATCGAGATCGTGCTCAGCGTCATTGTCCACCTGATCATTGTCGTCGTCTGGGTCATAGTCCTCGTCATCCGCGTCATCAGTGATTTCCTGATTATTGCGATCCGTGAATGTCACCCCGTTGCCGCTTTGCTTGGCTAGGTGGTGAACGCGGTCAACCACTTCGCTTGGCATTGGTAGCTGTGTCCATTTATTCCTGTTGAGGATCCGTCCGGTCTGCAGACTGTAAAACCAATATCCACCCTGTGAATTTCCGGTTGGTCGCATTGCGATGGCCCCTGTTGTTCGGGTTGCCATTGAGTTGTCGTGTTGCTCGTGGACTTGAGCGTAGGTCCCATACTCCAGTCGGCAATGTTTATTGAAGTCTATTTTCAGCCCGGTGACTAGCTCTCGAGGGCTTATCACTCCGGACACTCCTGGAGTTGGTGGGAACACGTTTAGCCAGAAGTTTGCATGATGGACCATTTGGCTGACCATCTGTGCTGGCATCTTCTTGAAGGGAAGAGTATTGTATGTCGCTCGTGTTCTCTCCTTGATTGTGCGAATTCGTCGCTCTATCTCTGGGACATGTTCATCCCTAGATGTGGTGTTGAGCTTCACGCCGATTGCGCAAGATTTCCCATGATTGGCTCGAACTCGCCATCCATGTTTATTGTCGTGATTTGGAAACCCCGACCTCTGTAGATCTTGACAACACCGTGAATGGCTGACATAACTGTTGTTGCTCTTTGATTTCTGAGGATTTCCGTAGTTCCGAACTTGATTGCACTATTGTACGTGACCATGAATGGGATGCGATTGACCTTCATGATGTCCCCGCTCAACGTGAGAGTTTTGTACCGCTGCATGATTTGGATAGGGACCGGCATGATTCTGTTTGCGACTGCATCCGGTGCCTTTCTGACTGTTTTTCCTTTCAGGGATCCTAGATCCGGACCAAATATGTGTTCGGCGGCTATGGCATCATCGCGATTGATGGGACAGTTTGGTAGCTTGTTGTTGTCGATGATGTCTAGGAATGTTTTGAGGCTAGGCCTTCCTATGATTTTCTGGATGCTACGGGCTTTTACAGCTTTTTGGTAGTCAGCATTGGTGTACTTAGACTTATTCTCTTCTACAGTATTGATGAGAACAGCTTTTTGGTAGTCATCATTGGTGTACTTAGACTTATTCTCTTCTACAGTATTGATGAGAACGGTCCCGTTGCCTTTGCCGCTATCCATTTCCGTATAGAACAGACCCTTTGCTGATTGCTGGAAGAGTCGGTCACCATTTTCTTTGTGCACGATGAACGTGTTGCCTGCTTCACTGTCATATGTAACTCTGTGTCGCCTTCGGACGTTGGCAAGCGAGAGGATATTGGCAATGCCTCCCTTACAATACCAGACCAGTCCGTATCCTTTGAGTGTTCCTTTCATTTGGGTGGTGACGCTACCAGCCTGTGTGTGGATTCGAAGTGTCTCCGCGACCTGATGAATATTTTCAAGGAGGTGTGGATTAGCAAACACGTCGACCGTAGACTGGTTGTCTAGGAGGATCCACGATAATGGAATTCCTTCCTTCAACATCGTCTGGATAACGGCGGATACCGTAAAGCAGTACTCTACTCGTTCTGACTCACCGATTTCGACAGCGTCGAGAAGGAATTGGGCCTGTTCAATTTCAGTTCCAATTGTTCCGTCGGTCACGTTCGAATGGGCGTTATCCCTGTCGTTATTGTCATTGTTGTTGTTGTTGTTGCGTCCTCTGCGCCGATTGTTGCGGTTGTTCGAGCTGCCATCGCCGTCATTGGTGAATGAGACGCCGTCTTGGTGCTGGCCGCGATTGTTGCCAGTGGATTCGTTTTTCCAATGGACCATTTTGTTGTATGCTCCTGATAGAGTCTTTGGCCACTGATCGTTCCCAGCAATGAACTGGTTTTCGAAAAACGTGAGCATATTGCCGTGTCTAGATCTTTCTGCTCCTTGGAGTAGTCCCATTGATAACATTCGTTCCTTGCATGTTTCGATGACGGTCTTCATTTGATCATCCGTGATCTGGGTGCGATCGATACCGGAGGTTTCGCAGACCTTGTCCACTAGTCCATCCTCCAGTCCGATCGATCCTCCGCATTGATGGACTACCTCCACCTGATTGCGGAACTTCTCATAGTATGCCGCATCAGACTCGTGTTTGCCCTGCCTAAGAGCGTACAGACGTCTCTTGGCCTCATGAATTGACTGTGCACGGTAACGTTGGTCCGGATAATTGAAACAGATCCCTCGGATCATGCGTAGCAGGTCAATCCCGTTCCTTTGGTCGGATACCGTAGGGAAGTCAGTATGTCCCTCGATTCTTGCCACTAGGGCATCACTGCACTGTCCAATGACAAGTGCATATAGTTTTTGGACTTGGTTGGTCATCATCTTGCGGTCCTTGATTACTTCCTTGGCTTCCTGCTCCCACATGTACTTTTCAGTGGGATCACATTGGTCTGTTCCATAGTGATCAGGGGCATTAGGCATAACGACCGTAGGTTGTTCAAGTTTCTCGACTGCCTTCGACATGGCGCCTCCGTGTGAGTAATTACTTCCAACATAAATGGAAAGCTGCTCGAGACTCTTTGTGAAAACATCGGTTTGATTGTATCCAGAGCAGTCAAAGATGTGCCCTTTCATTTCATCACAACTCCCAGTGAATCTTCCTTGACGTGGTGGGTTGCTTCTTCGATTATTGGTTCCCCGGTTGTTATTACCAGGTCGGGCATTGCCACTTGTAGCATCTCCTCCGGACCTCGTTCCGTCCGGTGTGGAACTCATGCTTGCACTTGGTGTCCTCTTGATACAGTTAACTGCAATCGACACCGATTCCTGTGCTGGTAATCTTTATAGACTGTTGAATTCACTAGCTTCTCCAAGTTTCCAAGTACCCTTCAGGTAACTAGATAAAGACTTGGTCTACTAGGAAGGTTGAATTGCATACAAAACCAGAGTCTATAAAGATTATGATCACCCATACCAATGGTGGGTGATGAACTAGATTGTGAGTCTGTCCTCCTATCCTGGAACCCATAACCCTATCCAACAAGAAGGGTCCCCTCCTGACATTCGGTTTTTTTCAGCGTTGGTCTCCTGTTTCCTCAGTTTGCTCGCTACTTGGATGACGAATAGATGCAATCCAGCCATTGTATAGCCAGCTACGGTACCGTAGGCAGAGAGTTACATCGATCCGTGACAGTGGCAACAGTACCGAACACACTCAGGTTCCGCTTACTGGCTACACTCCGTTACCGGTACCTTGCATTGGATCCTTGTGACAAATACATGCACAACCGAACATTGTCAATCCAGCCATCGTAGCCAGTTACAGTAGAGTTCATCGATCAGTACCGAAGACACTCACACTCAGGTCGCCGCACTCGGTTACCTCGCATTGGATCCCTATGACGAATACATGCACAAAACCGACTATTGTTAATCCAGCCATTGTAGTCGGCTACCGTACAGTTACATCGGCGACAGTGTCAACAGTACCGAACACACTCAGGTTCCGTTTTGCAGGCTACACTCGGTTGCCGGTATCTTGCATTGGATCCTTATGACGAATAGACTACATGCACAACCGAACATTATGAATCCACCCATTGTAGCCGGCTGCGGTATAGCTACATCGACGACAATGGCAACAGTACCGAAAGTTCGGCCTTGCTCGCTACGGTTACCGGTACCTCGCATTGGATCCTTATGACGAATACATGCACAACCGAATATTGTCAATCCAGCCATTGTAGCCAGTTGCCGTAGAGTTACATCAATCGGTGACAGTGGCAACAGTACCGAAAACACTCAGGTTCCGCTTTACTGGCTACACTCCGTTACCGGTACCTTGCATTGGATCCTTATGATGAATACATGCACAACCGAATATTGTCAATCCAGCCATTGTAGCCAGCTGCCGTATAGCTAGTGGCAACAGTACTTGACTTGCGCATACAGGAAAATGGGTACCGACACAGGAATCACCACCAAAACAGTAGGAAATAACAAGAAGGGATGAATCCGGTAGGAGGATGCACTCTCTTGTGTGTTGTCGAGTAGCTAGCCTTGCTCCTGTTCCCTTTCAATGACTCGACGACGATACGTTCAGACTGTCGGTAGGGCTGGAGTTAACAGTCTCCTCCGTAGTGGTAGTCATCGACTTAGCCAAATCCTTGACAACCGACTTGTACATACAGGAAAATGGGTGCCGACAGAGGAATCACCACCAAATCACTAGGAAATAACACTGGAGGGATGAATCCAGTAGTAGGATCCACTCTCCTCTGTGCGTTTCGAGTTGTCGTGTCGCCTCCTCCTCTTGTTGCCTTTTCAATGACTCGAGGACCATCTCCTCCGTTCAGGCTGTTGGTAGGGCTTGAGTTAACAGACTCCTCCGTAGCGGTAGCCTCTTCTTTCTGATCGTTCGAAAAGGACTCAACAATGGGATTTCCTCGGCCGTCAGCAGTAAGAGAACAGAAAGTAAGATATAGATATGGTTTTCTCTTCTATTCTGATACTGTGGACGACCGAGACTTACCCTTGTTTTTCACAACTTGGCCGTCATGGGCCGAGAAATGATTGCCATCCCATGGTCCATAGGATTCAATGAGGGATGGCTTTCGCTTCTGTACCAGAGTCAACCGGCTTGAGTGAGGCTTGGATAACAGAGATAATAGAGATGCGATCGATCGATTCGAATAACTAAAACAACTCACCTGTTGACGGCCGAGCTTGGAATTCTCTCCTGTTTACCATAGAAATTCAATGAGGGAGAGAAGTCAGCGCTGTACCTTCAATTAACACTCTTGATAATAGGCTTACCTCATTGTGATCGATTCGATCGTCGATCGATTCAACCACGAGGAGTACTCTTGTTGGCCAAGCTGGTATTTCTCTCCTGTTTACCATAGGAATACAATGAGGGAGAGAAGTCAGTGCTGCGCCTTCAATAATAACACACTTTTATTCCACGAATCCACGAATCAATCTAAATCTTTCGAAAGGGAACTTGTTACTTAACGATACACATGACCGTTGATTCTGCAACTGAAGTGCGGGTACACTAATTTACACAGTAAACGCGAGCCAATCGATTTCAGAGTGCAACTGAGGGGGAAACCAAAAGGAGCGTGGTCTGGGAGACCAAATTGACGCGTTTCTAGATAAGAAAGATATTTGGGTGGGCAAGCTCTTCCCTTTCCTCGGCATGGGGCACTATGCCTTTGTGGGAGCTGTCAACAAACAAATGAATCAGCTGTACAAGGAGTTTTGTGACAGTGTCAAGAATCCACCCAATGTAAAGTACTCTAAGTATGGAGCCAAGTCTCAAGCAACCACCACAGATACGCTCTGCGGCGTGGCATTTGCCAATATGGCCTGTGCAGAATACTGGAACAGTGACAACTCTGAAGACAAAGGCCCATGTTCACAAGTTGTCTGCTCAACAATTGCCAAGCTTGGGAGTTTTCATCTTCTTCTATGGGCTCGCGAAAAGGGACACCAATGGGATGTATGGACGTCTCATGGTGCTGCTCAAGGCGGGCAGCTGGAAACTCTAAAATCTTTGCATAGGTATGGCTGTCCATGGAATCCAGATACATGCAAATTTGCTGCTGCAAGTGGAAATTTGAAAGTCCTGAAATATGCCCACGAAAATGGTTGTCCATGGGATAAATGCACATGCGCTGCTGCTGCCAAAAATGGCCATTTGGATGTCCTCAAGTATGCCCATGAGAATGGCTGTGCCTGGCACAAAGGTACATGCAAAGGTGCTGCTGCATTTGGAAATTTGGAAGTCCTGAAATATGCCCACCAAAATGGTTGTCCATGGGATAAACTCACATGCCTTCGTGCTGCCAAGAATGGCCATTTTGAATGCCTCAAATATGCCCATGAAAATGGCTGTGCCTGGCACAAAGCTACATGCAAAGTTGCTGCAGAAAATGGGCATTTTGATGTTCTGAAATATGCCCATGAAAATGGCAGTCAATGGCATGCGGACACTTGCTGCTGTGCTTCTCGCAATGGCCATTTGGAGTGCCTCAAATATGCCCATGAGAACAGCTGCCCATGGGATGAAGAAACATGCTGCTTTGCTGCTGAAAATGGCCATTTAGCATGCCTCAAATACGCCCATGAAAATGGCTGTCCTTGGGATCAAAGCACATGCAGCAATGCTGCACACAAGGGTCATTTGGAAATCCTAGAATATGCTATTGAGAATGGGTGTCCATGGGACGGAGATTATGTACTCAGCATCGGAACTTCACAGGTCAAGGCTTGGGTTCAAGACTTCAAAACCCAGAGCAATGCATGAGGTTACTCCAGTCATTTTTCTTCCGAGATTTGTAAAGAGTTTTCTTCTGACAAGTTGGCCCATTATTATTCTATTAGGAAAGGACCTGTAGCTAGCTATACAAGTGATTCCGGCTGTGGTACATATTTGCTCATTTCGTTATTGGTCGATGTCAGTCGAGACTGCGGTGCTGGCTGGTAGGTCATGCCTCAGGGCAGCAAGACAACAAGAAGCTAAACTTCACTAGGGCACGATTAATACCTTGGGTACTAAATTGTTCTGAGGTCGGGTGCGGTGATTCTTTGTGGGGTAAACCCAGAGAGGCAATGAACTTGGTATCATAACCGTTCCAATTAGGCCAAAATTCTTGCTTGCCGCAGCACAAGAGACAAAGAAACCTTCAACTGGCGCCTTTACGCGTTCTCTCCCTGTCGCTTCTGCCCAAGATGTTTCCGTTGAAACGAAGCTGTCTCGGGTCGGAGAGGACATCGTACTCGTCAGCCGCGGCCATGGGCATCAATAGATCGAGTCAACCACTAGGCTCAAAGCACCTAGCTGGCTGTATCAGGACGGTTTCTTGTAGAGAAAATCGTCGGTTGATTTGACTTGTGGCAAGCCCGGGAAGAAGAAACGCGGTTTTGCCCACCTACACTTCAAGTAGAACGAATGAACAATAAAAGATTAGATACGTCGCCACAGCAGCATCCAATACCGGTACACAAAGAGCATCCTTCTGTCTGCATTCATAAGAGGGTTGATAATCACAAGGAAGGGCCAGTCAAAACCCTGTCAGATTCGGCCTATTCTCGTTAATTTGCCAATATAATCCTAATGCAACAAGAAACTGATACCGGTAGAGGGACAGATCCACACCAAAGTCACTTACATACAACTACATCATTGCTCGCTTTCCTACATCATTGCTTTTCCGAGAACGATGGAGTAGAAAAAGTGCAGATGCTTTTATTGTTTGTTGAGATGTCCGCATCAAGCAGCAAGGCGTACTAGCTAGTACTAGACTACCGTAGAAGAAAGGAAGGAAGAGAAATTGTGTGGCTGCCGCTGCCTCCAACGGTGAGAAAACATTTACCCCGAACCCTCGAAAGATCCAAAAGATCCAGCCTGCATTTCCTCCCAAAGATTGCCCAAAACTCAACTCGTCGGAACAAGTACAACATCTATCACCACCTTCATCCAAAATGATCTCCTCCAGACGAACTATCACCGCCCTCTACACCATCCTCTCGTTGTTGTTTCTGTTCCAACCATCGTTTGGCTTTGTCTCGCAACGAAGAATACAGGACATCCATCCGACCAATTCGGTCCTCTTTCGCAAGCATCTGGATCAATATTTTCCTCGCCCACCATTATTATTACAGTCCCAGCAACAAGAACAAGAAGATGAAAAGACACGAAAGCAAACCGCATTACTTAATGCTGGTGTGGGAGCCATGGTGTGGGCGGGGGGAATTGCCGGCTTGATCCGGAAGGGTAGCAAGGCCAGTCTCGCAGCAGGATCCACCTTTGGTCTGGTCCTACTCGCATCGGCAGCGCTCATTCGGAATCGGAATGCCATTGGCTACAAAATGGCAGGCATTGCCTCCTTCCTGCTGACCGTCGTAATGGGGAAAAAATACTTTGCCAGTGGAGTCTACATGCCAGCCGGGTTCATTGCGACGCTCGCGGTCATTGTTTTTGTGTACAATGGTGTCGACACAATGGTAGCAGAAGAATCTTCTGATGACGATGGAGAAACGTCAACCAAAACAGAATAACATCAGTGATGCAGTGAGATTTCTTTCAAACGACTAGCTTGGAAATGTTGGTTGCCTGTGAACACTTTTAGAAGAAGTTTGTAGAAGCGAAGGAGGCTAGCTAGGATACCGCCCCAGGAGATAGTCTTTTTTGCTTGTCACCAGCGCCAAGACTTCACAGCAAGTCAATGCCGAGAGGTCTTCTAGTTGGCTTTCCTCACGGATCCCTAGCTGGGTACCGGTACTGGTAGAGGTCTCATAATCAACGTCGAAAGCACAGATAACTTACATTCTGTTTCCTATCTATGTGTCCGAAAGCTGTGCCTGTGCGTAGCGTTATTGCGTTATTCGAGAGTACTCGAGTACCGGTACATGTATTCGGTCTCCAAGTTTATTACTTATTATGCATAATTATATTTCGCTCGCAATGCCTGTATCCAAACATACCGTACCTCCAACAACTTACTTGAGAAATCACCTTTCGTCCATCGGCGACTAGCTAGCTAATGGACAGTGAAATCACATCGTCGCGACTCCTAGAAACCTGGTTAGACCTAATAAGATCGCCATCCGTCGTCCACCCATCCATCACGGCACCCCTCGCAGCATTTCCATTGTGGAGGCCCGACCAGAAAAACACAGTCCGAGCAAGTTTCCTTATTGCATCTCATGCACTCGTTGGTTTCACACTTCGAGCAGACGTTTTCCTCGCAGCTCTCGCAGTAATGAGAACAGTCGAAACATACTAATTCCTGACATTCCTTGCAACTCAAGTAGCAATCGCCGCATGCGAGTTTGTTACAGGCGCCACAAGTAACGGCAAAATCCTCGTCGTCGGGATTCACGGTGTTGGTGCAAAACGAGCACTTCTGAGCACCGCGTCCTTTGTAGTTCAAGCCATCTTGACGTTCTGCTGCCTTCATCTCGGCACGCTTCCGTTTGGCTCCAGACGCCAACGCTTCCAGCTGTGCTTGAATCTCTTGGCATTCGGACGCGGTCTGGGCATTCGCGATCATCGTAGTGATGCGGTTACGAGTGGCGGTGTTCATGGCCTTTCCTTTTCGTTTATTCAAGCTAGCAAGAGTTCTTTTCTGACTTCTTCTAACTAATTAGTCTCTTGGGAATTGACTTTATGAGGCGTCCCGCCCAAAGCAAGAGAAGTGATGATATGATATGAACCGACACCTCGTGTTGGGTTTTCGTGGGAAGCGTTGCAGACGACCTTGCTCGACGATTGAAATCCGTAAAAAGCCCAATCCACGCCCTCGCCGCAGGAGTGACTTCAACAGTCGAATAAATTTATGCATAGCTACTACCAGTAGCTAGTAGGTGGATCGAAATATTCGAACCAATCACTTTCGGTGGAGGGCCCAGGAGGTCCCGCTTCTGACGTAATCCCCTAACGTTCAGAATTTGCAACGTCCAGAATTTCCCACACCACAACACCAACACACAGCCACCAACATCCACAGAAGACTCAAAGGAGATAATCAAGAGAGACCATGGCGACGAACACCGACAACACTCTTGTTGACACAGGAGAGTCATTAACCACGCCACTAATAGCCGAAGGAGATAGTAGCGATGAAGAAGAGGCGACCCCCCTTGGCAACCACCCACTGGAACGGACGGTGTCATCCTTGACAGCAATCACCGACGACGAAGATGATTCCCACGGCAGTGATGCTGAGAGCTGCTTTACCAGGCATGCAAGATGGTTCGGACTTGCGTCTGTTTGTCTCGTCATGACGGCTGAATACTACGCGTAAGTACACTTCTGGCTGGCGGCGGGGGTATACTGACACACGACACAACAGACCCCCTGATACCTCTTGTTTCTCTTGTTCTTCTACCGCTTATATGATATGATGTATGTTAGTATTGACATTCCAGCCGCTCTACACCAAGAACTCAAAGATTACATGGAACCAGCAGATCACGACGCCAACTTTGAATTACGCTTCAATCTACTGTATACCGTCTATGCCATGCCCAACATTGTATTGCCCCTCGTGGGAGGCGTCATGGTCGATCGATGGGGCCCCAGTCGCTGCATGGTAGTCTACTCCATCTTTTTAGCCTTGGGTCAGGCACTCTTTGCACTGGGGTTATCTCGGCATAGTTGGACGCTCATGTTGGCAGGACGAGCCGTCTTTGGGTTGGGTGGAGAATCCATCTGTGTCGCCTTTAGCACACTCTTTTCGGAATGGTTTGATCCCTCGGAACGAGCATTTGCCTTTGGCACACAATTGGCCGTCAGTCGACTGGGATCTGTATTGAATAATGTCGTGAGTCCCAAAGTGGCACATGCCTGGACGACTCCGTGGGCTCTTTGGGTGGGTGTCATTTGGAACGCTGTGGGAGTCCTGATTGCCTTTGTCGTCAAGTACTTGCATGCCATACTGCACAGTAGAAGGACACCCTCCAATCACAACAACAACAATCAAATGACAGAACCGTTGCTCCCAAATAGTGGAGAATTCCTAGAAATGGAACATTCCATTGAGTCATCATTATCGCACGGACACAACAACAACGATACTAGACCAACACGCCAAGATGCCGGCAACCAAGAAGAGCAACAACAAATCAGCCTCCTCGATGTGTCCCGCTTGGGTTCTAGCTTTTGGTTGCTATGCATCTGTTGTATGGTGGTGTACGGCTGCATTAACCCATTCAACAATGTCGCATCGGGTATTCTATTGGAGAGAAACTATTTTCAAACACCGCCATCGGATTGTCAATTGACTCTACCAAAACAATGCACATCTGGAAGCTTAGTCAAGGATCCCAATCCTTCTTTCAATCACAATGGAGATTCCTGCCCGGGCCATGGCTATGCCCCCATTCTTCCCACGTTCCCACTCAACATTTCCACGGAAGACTACGACCACGAATTTCTCCGGCAAAAGGACAAGGTTGCCTGTGACGATTCCTTTTGGGCGCAAGAATGCACGCAAGACTACTGTCTGGCGCTCCATCAAGCCACGGAACAAGCCGGACGGACCATGTCGATTCCGTACTTTGTGTCCGCAATCATCTCTCCACCCATTGGAAGTTTGGTCGATCGCGTCGGTCGTCGTGCCATGTTGGCATGTGGGACATCTTTTGTGCTCATGATGGTGCATTTAGCATTGGCGTTTGTGCCGGCGTTGCCCGTCTGGATCCCACTGGTGGGACAAGGAGTGGCATATGCCCTCTTTTCGGCCGTGATCTGGCCCAGTGTCGGACTCGTAGTGGAGCAGAAAATGACCGGTACGGCCTATGGCATTATTCTATCGGCGCAAAACTTGGGCATTGCCTTGTTCCCCATTGCCGTCGCTGCCATTTATCGGGCATCACACTTTCGGTACATTCCCAATGTCGAATTGTTGTTTGTCGTTTGTGCCGGACTGGGGAGTGCCGCTGGAATGATGCTTTGGGTTTTGGATCGAAAAAACGGAAACAAACTCGGTCAAGTAGCGGTGAGAGAGCACTAGACCGAAAATGTAGTCTATTGTAGAAAAGAAGTGATTCTAAATAGTGCATACATGCAATTGGAATCATCTTGACAAGAGTTTGACACCCTCATCATATTGCTTGGCTTGTTGAATTTGAATGAAATTCCTCTTGACCCCTGGACCAAATCTTGAACAACATTTACATGTCCTGACTGTGCTACGGTACCCTTGTGATAGCGGTACAGCTACCCGTTACACAGCTTCTAAAAAGTAAGATCAGACAGACACACCCGCGGGAGTAAACATGTTCACTGGCTTATTAATTCCCGATCTGAGAAGGCTCGGGACTCGATTCAGCGCAAGTGCGGCCCAAAGTAGCTGGCCCAAATCCACTGCGATACCAGTTCAAAGCGCTTGGTCGCTTCCCGTGCATCTTCTCCACTCGTAACTCTTTACGCGAATGAGGCCTTTGAGTACAACTGAAATTTTAATCTTGTGAGTTTTCCGTTGGAGGGACTCAATGTCAGAAGCGGTTAAGTACTGGTTCTAGTGTTTAACAGTGAGGATTGTACCTCCCTAATTGCAGTTTGATTTTAGCTGATTTTGTATTAGTACGATGATGGCTGACTTAACTGTCGGTCAAACTAGGGCAGGGATCTCTATGTATCTTTTAATCCCACCAGTTTGTTCGATGTCCACGAGAGTCTTTGCTGCTGCCGGAACGCCCTACTATTAATAGTACCAGTAACCAGTAGCTAACTACTAGTAGTACCGTAGCGTAATGGTTGGACTCTATCTACTTGTACCAGAAGAACCGGTAGAAGGTCGTTGTTAAACGCGAATGCGGCCTTCGTGACATTTCACGTTCTTGAATTTTGAATTCATGTGATTTGATTTGGCAAAAATCGCTCGCAGCCTGCTGATTCGATTGAATCGTCGCTGAAAACACAGCGCTCGAGACTCTGACTGAGACTTGGTGTTTTAACACGCAGTGCCGATGCATGCAAACCTACTACTACAGCATACCAGTACTCTACTTTTACCACAGCAGAGACCTTTGTTGCCAGTTCAGGCATACACTAGCCCAGTGTATGATAGGAGACATCTTGAAGGGAATCCATCTCTGAAGATAAGAGAGAGAGATCTTGTTGCTGCCACAAAACCGGGGGTACCGAAGCTCACTTTTCCCGAAAGATGAAGTGCTCTTCTCTTCTAACGTTGACGGCTCTTTCTCTCGTCCTCTCTGCGACGAGGGCCCAGCTGCCCGACTACGAGACGCTGACTTCAACACTTCAAACCATTGTGGCTGAAGAGAATGGAGGCTTTGGCTTCCACATGTGGGCATCTATTGTGGACCGAGATGGCACTGTCTTGATGGTAGCCAGGTCAGGTGAAGACCGTGGCGATCAGTGGCCCGGAAGCCGAGTCATTTCAGCGCAAAAGGCCAACACAGCGAATGCCTTTAGCCTACCAGGCCTGGCCCTATCGACAGCCAACTTGTACTACGCGACCCAGTCTGGCCAGAGCCTCTTTGGTCTGCAGCTCAGCAATCCTGTGGACACGAGTGTGGCCTACGGAGGTTCCGCGGAGCGATTTGGAACACAATTTGATCCCATGATAGGAAAACGTATAGGAGGAGTCAATGTATTTGGTGGAGGATTGGCTCTTTATGATTCCACCGGCGAAGTTGTAGGAGCCATTGGAGTGAGCGGAGATAGCTCTGTTGCTGACCACATCATCGCTTGGAAGCTTCGCGATGCCTTGGATCTGGATTACATACCCGGTGGGGTCAGTCCAACCGGGGACGATAACATGGTTCTCGACCTGAATCGAGGTGAAAGTGCCAGTGGATGGGGACACCCCAGTACTACCGAGGCTGCCACTGAGATTGTGGGCAATCTTCCTGAAGTTGCTCCCGTTGGAGTTCTTCTGCAGAGTAGAGTAAGCGGAGACGAAGATTTTGGACAAATCCCATAGTTTCCTGGGGATGAATATTCAAAGGAACATGGACCCATGCATATATGTATATATGAAACGATAGCTGAATGAAGAACTAAATTTTCAATCAAAAGTCAAACAACTAGGAGAAGGCGACTGCTGCCTTGTATTCACATTCACCTGTAATATATGGATAGATAAAAGTAGAACAGAGATACCACATACAGTACCCAACCCAAGAAAACAACATATGTCCAAACGGCAACAAACCAAAACACCATAACCAACCGGAAAGCCCAAAAACCAGAGAGGGACCGAAAGAGATCATTGCTCTTTTGCAATGGCACTCCAAAGCGTGGAAAACCCCATACACAAAGCAATCAACGATATCAAGAAAGACCATGGTCTAGCTAGGGTGGATTAGGACTTCAATGTCATACCACCGATTCACGAATCTTCGGGAAATGCTTTAAGTTGACCAAGAAAGCTTACAAGGGACATGGTCTCTCTCGAGGAACTTCCGCAATGAATCATGCAACTGCCAACCCTGTAAGAAGGGCAAGGACGGCCAGTGTCTATACAGCAACGTCTGCAGAAACAAGGTGGTACTGGACTGCATCGAATGCATAAACACCGGCACGAAATGTGTGGGCACAACCCAACGTAACCTTAAACTTCAAACCAACGAACACTTCAAAGATGTTATAGACTTCATGGAGAATGACCTAATATCAGTTTCATTGGCAAAACACTGAAACCCATCAACAAAGGATCCTTCGGAATAGTGTACAAGTGAGCGTCCCGTGGCAAGACAACCCCATCAGCACCGTCAAGAACTTCGGGACACGACACTGCCAGCTCTGCAACAAGGAAGGACTTGAATTACTAAGACCTTCTCGAGAATCACCAGAAACCTGATCAACACCTGCAACGAAATCTATGGGGCCTGCCAACGCGTTCCAAATTTTCACAAGTACATATTTTAGCCCAGCACTGATGAATCTCACCAAGGAGATGAATGAGTCGAGTCATGCCAAAACCAAAAAGTTGTCACAGAGGTCAAAGCCTGTGTTTTAGGGACTTGGCAGTTGGTGACCTGTTTCAGTACAATTTACTTAATCCATCTACTCTTTGCTAAATCGTACGAAGAAGACTATTTAACCCACCACAGATTCCTACTGGCGCCGGTACTCCGCACATGAACGCTCAATGCAGCCTACAGGTTCCTTTTTTAAAGATGAAGTAAGTTTAGTTGTTTTCTTCCCAAGGCAGAACGGCGTACTTTTCTTTTAGCACTTGTTGTTTGTCGCGTAATAGCTCCATATTCTTTTGAAGGGACGGAGGCACCACCATGCCTCCCTGGGCGTAACGTTCGACCCGGCAATCGTTTTCTTTTTCACCCGCAGTCCAAATTCTCCCAGGGCCCAAGGGGCTCTTCCGGCTCTCCCGAATGGCACGAAGCAAGCTTCCCACGTTCTCCTTGAATGTATCCAAAGGACACAACGCTTCAATGTCAATTGCCAGGAAGAAATGACCAAGAGGCATAGGACAGGGTTTACCCGTGGCCCGATCCACTCCACAGACAGCTTCTCCAAAGGGTCCCGACTGAAAGGCAGTCGACAAGAGTTCGACTACGACGGCCCATGAGTATCCCTTGTATCCACCCAAATGCTCACCAGCACCACCCACCGGAGTCAAGGCGCATTTTCCCAGAACCATGTCTTTCAAAATTCCTTCCGTGTCGGTCCGTTCGATCCCTGCATCATCAATGACGGCCCCGGCGGGTGTGGCCAATCCTTCCCGGGCGTAGCGTTCAATTTTCCCTCGTTGATTCACCGATGTGGCACAGTCAATGTTGAAATCAAACGCTTCATCGGAAGGAATACCGAAACACAGTGGATTGGTCCCAAGCATGGGTTCCGTCCCAAAAGTTGGAGCAATGGAAGGACGGGCATTGGTACCCGAAAAACCGACGCAGCCCTGTTCGCAGGCCATGGACGTGTAATAGCCAGCAATACCGTAATGGGTGGAATTCTGTGCCGCCACAAAACCAACACCAAACTTTTTGGCCTTGTCAATGGCCAGTTGCATACAATAGGGTCCAATGTAGAGACCCAATCCCAAATTGCCATCGACCAATGCTGTCGTCTCGGTTTCCTTGATAATGGTAATGGGTTTATCTGGCCAGAGGATCCCTTGATCCATTCGATCACAGTAGATTGGTTTGAGTCTGCCGAGTCCATGAGAATCGATTCCTCGTCGATCGGCTTCCATGAGAACTTCGGAACAAATCTCGGCTCGTTCCGGCGTCACTCCGTAGGACAAGAATACATCTTTCATGAATTGTTTCATAAAGTCAAAATCGACAATAACGGGATCAACACTCTCTTCGTGATGAGGAAACTCCACCTTTTCGGCACCATAAACTTGGGCTCCAATCACAAAGACTATATCGGAAGGATCCACTTGGGGAGAACTACTAGCGTATTCTTGGAGTAGATCGGCAACCGTCGTTCGAAGGTCGGCATCTTCGTGGCCTACCGTATAGAAAAAGTGAGGAAACGAGATTTGAAACAAGTACCGTTGTTAGTGACGTTATCCAGTTACTGAACAAAGAAACAAACAAGCAAATGTGATGACGACACGACAACCAAACACTACCTATGCGTACCTTTTGGATTCTTGGAGATCAGAGCAAGAATTTGCTGACGAAGCTCGTCACTAAATAATGAATACATCAGCAAGTGTCAAAAAATGAGCTTTCAGACAGCACTTCAGAAACTAAAGAGAAAAGTTTCCTTTGCTTGGCAATACTACTGTACGGTACCTTTCTTCTTTTGACAGGTGCTTCTTTGTAGCGGCACTGCTCTTGCTGGCGCCACCCCTGATGGTGGATGCCACACGAGTAGTAAAAGGGATTCTGGCAGCACCAACCACTCCAAGTGCCACCAAACACCAGGCTATTGCCACCAGGCATCTTCCTTTCGTTGTCAGCAGCATCTTTCTTTGTTTTTTGAAAACGTATCGATACTTCTACCAAATCCAACAGTACCAGTAATTGTGATGCCAAGGTCCTTCTGATGATAAGATGAGTGAAGAGTGTCAAAAAATCACTCCGTCACCTGAAGAGATGAAGGGTCCTGGGTAAAGATCCAAGATATAAGCCAGTTAGTTCATCAAGTCTGAAGGAGGAAACGAGCCCAGGCCTCCCGATACCACATCAATCCTCCGTGCAAGCACGGACATCAATTGAACGATCACCAAACAAAACATCCAAACATCGTTGAGAAAGCTGGCGTTTCTCGGCCTGCTTAGTCGTTCGTTTAGTGGGCGGCTACCCCTGCCGTACGTACCAAAGACCTTGGAGCCAGAAACTAAAAGCAACTCGCAGAACTTCCGATGTCGCAAATAGTGAGAAAGAACCTCGGAAGGAAGTGATGGTCTAAACTTTATTTATTCTTCCTTTAGATACATGTATGTAGCTCTAGATTTTTTAGTAGTGGTGTGGTGTATTATATTCTATTTGTTGCGGCAGTATTATTCTTCCCATTGCTAGCCACCAGGGATGCCGGTATGGTGGTGGGGCCTTCCAACCCTTCATTGTTTGTTCTTGGGCGGGGCGGCCTGTATTTTAGCTGTGTTTGGTCGTCTCTCGCGGTAGCAACCCCATGCAATCTTTGCAAACTCAGGCACATCGTGCATTCTGCGAAGTTGACCGCTGGGGGGAATGCTTGTTTTCGATGGTCCTTGCTTGGTCTTGGTAGACTTGAAGCAGCATTTTCTCCTTTGAGCTCAAGGTGTTGATGAATTCTGCAGGTGTGTTGCCATCCACAGACTTTCCATCAACCACAATGGACACTGAGGAATCAAGGAGTGGATGATCGAAGAAGTTTCCTTCCCTTTTTTCTACATCACGCATGAGTTGATCAATGTCAACAAACTCATCATCACTGTCACCATTGGCATTGACTTTCTTGATGGATACGTTGTTTCCCATTTTGTTTAGTTGTAGGTTTCTTTCTGTTTTGTGTTGTCTTGTGATGTTGTGGGCACTGTAGATTTGTTTTTGTGAGCTTTTCAAAACAACAACAGAAAAGAGTTTTACTGGAGCGAATGAGGTGCCCAGCATTCTCGAACCGGCAGCCCACGCTAGCACGGGGGTTCACTTCGCTTCTCGGATCTCCGAGAACCTCCTGTTCCGGATCCTGGGCAGTCAGGGAAGATCCAGCATTTACTGTAGAGGTACTGTAAGGACAAACAAGAAGCCAGTGAAGTTGTTTTCTACACGGAGTAAAGAACAAATAAACGGGGCCAACTTACTTCCGAGAAACACTCGTCAGCTGGAACACAATTCCAGCGAACATTGTAAAAGGCCAAGACGGTACCGCAGCTTTCTGCCGCATCAAAAGTTGCAAGTTGCGACTTGCTGGACGAAGCTGCACGTCCAAAGCAATGCAGGTGCTACGTACTAGCTAGGCTCAGTAGTACCGTAGTGGGGGAGGAAACCAGCACATCATCGCAAATCGCACAGAAGAGGATCTTGGATCATCTCCGGTGCTTGTGGTTGCTTTAGCTAGGCAACCACAGCGAGCCAACCAAGCGATTTCGAGATAATATGATTGACTGGCTGACTGCTGGAGATGGGGAGCAGTCCAGTACATGTACCACAGCCGGCAACGATACTGTATGGTTGGCATTAGATGACACTGGATTACTCCACCCCCCAACACTCCAGCTTTCTGCGGTGGATGAGCGGGTGGTGGCAGCCAGTTGAGTGCCTATGCAGAGGAAGTTTCGCTCGTGATCACAGAGCAAGGTCACCAGAAAGAGTAAAAAAAGAAGCTTTTGAGGAGAAGGCCTTGGGTTTTTTCACTTACGGCTCACCGGAAGAGCTCCGTGCTTTGCCCTGTTCTTTGTTGCTGTACAGTGGTTGGTCGTAGACATCCTGTCTCATAGCTTGACTTCTGACTTCTGACCACCTCTTACTATGATCTAGCTAGCTAGTAGATTAAGTGTGGCAATTCTGGCACTTTTACAGAGTAGCTAGTACTGAAACTTCGTCATGTATGTAGTAGCGGCGCTCCGGGCCCCGGGCTCCAGCCAAGGTAAGTGGGTGAAAAGCTTTGGTAGAAGCTCGAGGTAGGAGCGAGGCGCTTAACTTGGTTTCATTGATGAGTAAGTACCGGTGCAGGCACAGTGCGCGGGTAGCTTTTCAGGAGTGACATGGCAGACTGCCAGAGCGAGCGAGTAGCGGGCAGCTTTCAGGAGTGACATGGCAGACTGCTAGTAGAGAAGAGAGAAGGCACCGGCGGCACGGCCTGTCCAACAGGGCAGAGGGCAATATCAGGGTACTGCAGAGTTGGTACTGGATGCTCCATCACTTGCCCCTTGAGCTTGAAGAAGTGGAGGGTGGAGAAGAAGGAATACAGGTGGCGGCGACCACTGGTGATAAACTATAACTCATTATTTACTTGGACATCATGATATCATGATGTAGACTAATGTAACGAGTAGCTTATGGCGTGGTAGTACTTGATACGGTACCCTGATACTGGAGCATTGCTAAGCTCACACGAGCTATCATCTAATCTGAGTACTGGTAGTCAGTACCATAGCGGTACCATCTACCTGGTACCATACAGCTCATGTACTTCATCATCGATGGACCTACTACTGCAGCTAGTCTATCTTCAGCTTGTACCAGCTACGGTAATAATAGATAATACTAGTACACTCCAAACCTGAAGGTAAGAAACTCCAAATAAGAAAGCGAGTACTCAGATTTTAGAAAAAGATAAGAATCTTTTTATACTGAAATATCACAGACTTGTAAGAAAACCTCCCAGTATTGATACCTCAAAGCACAAGAAATAATACTAGTCTGAGACCATGAAAATTCTCCTAACATGTGCCTAAAACTGCAAAATTTTCTGCCTCGCGGCAGACAATGTGATCACCATCTCTTTTTGACCCAAGAGTCCTGAGCAAGTTGGACCCAAAGGCCCAGGTGCACTGGGTGTAACCAAACACTACCCTGTTTGATATAGAAGCTTAGTAAGAAAGTCATCTATACTGAAATTGGCTTGTTTTCTTAGAAATAAAACGAGTAGCAAAATAGAGCAGTTGGGTAAGAAAGCTCGAGTACTGACTCCCAGTTAGAGCTTTCTTATTATTGAGTTTGGAGTGTACTAGCTAGCTCGAAGTTGCTGTTGGAATTGACATTTTCGATTGCGACTTCTGACGGTCACTCATTCTTCCTTTGGAAACCCGCTCCAGCGCATCACCTACCGGTAACAGAAGCACAGAAGCTAGCTACTATTATACCGTAGCTGAGCTACTACAGTAGAGCTACAGTAGCTACTCCTACTGCCAGTAGCAAGAGCCTGTTGCGAGTAAAAGAGCCTGTTGCGACTATTAATAATTAATAGCTACTACTACTCCAGTAGTAGTCTACGAGCTATGAGTACTGCTTGTGCCCTTGTTCTTTATGCCAGCATACTCGAGTAGAATGACCACTTCAGAATTCGTTTTCTACAATTGCCGACTCGAGTAGCTTCACCTCCATTAACAAATATCACGTGTGGCTTCTCCTTTGATCCCACCTGTGTTTTAAAACATCACGCTCGAGTTCCAACTTTGACCAGCGGGATGCGGGATCTATGTTTTTAAAAACTCACTTCCGAGTCTCAAAACAGCTCTCAAAACCACTGGCTGTTTCAGCTTCTGTTCGAAATGGTTCCGGCCACTGGTCGCATCCAGTTTGGTCCATTCTTGGCAGTTGGTTCGCTGGTTTCGGAGCGACCTTGTCTTGGATCACCCCTTCATCGGTTCTTCATCGCAGCTGAGCAAAACTCTGGCCAATGCATCAGTTGATGCCTTTTGCTCACAATTATTTCCTCGAGAAAGCAACCTCACAAATTCACAAATACACACATTCACAACGCAAAGCAAAGCAATCACTGAACATCATGGGTAACAACGTCTCCATCAAGAAAGTCAACACCAACACTGACAGTGAGGAGTTTGTTGACATTGATCAGCTCATGAGAGACATGGAAGAAAGGGAAGGAATGTTGTTTGAAAGTCCACTCCATCAGTCATATTCCATTGTTGTGGATGGCAAATCTGTGGATGGTTCTGCCCCAGCAGAACTCATCAAAACCTTGAGCTCAAAGGAGAAAATGCTGCTTCAAGTCTACCAAGATCAAGCAAGGACCATGGAAAACAAGCAACCCCCCCAATGGTCAACTTCGCAGAATGCACGATGTGCATGAGTTTGTAAGGAAAGCACGGGGATTGCAACCGCGAGGCTACCCAGTGCTGCGCTCCAAAAGGCCAAGCGACACACAAATCCTTTCTGCTGCCGAGCTACTCTTTTGCTTGATTGACTCCACCACTACTACTGTACAGCATACTAATAAACTCTAGAATATATTTAACTGCAAAGGTTTTTTCATACCGGTAGACCACAATACATGCATCTCTTTCTTGACCACTAATGCATGCATATCTTTCAACGCTGTGACAGCACAGGGCGTGGCTCAATTCGACCTGGGTTGCTAGGTACCGTGACTGCCTTCAGGGGTGATGTTAGTTGTCAGCCAACCTAGATCCACACAAGCTAGTTCATTGCTCCATCGACGCATCGATGAGCCACTCATCTGCCCAAGAGGCTCCTTTGTTGCCCAGACCGATCACTCGGCCAACCCTTCCCTTTCCTTGCGCACTGATTGGCCATCTGAGTAGGAAAAAGCGTATTCAAAACCGTGCAGGATTCATAATCAACTGCAACCTCTTACGTAGTATGCTTCGCTTTGAACTTCCATTATAGTCTAGCTAGCAATGTATTCCAACTCCCACTCTCCAACTTCGGCCGCACCAAAACCGCAAACGAAGATCTTCACCTCCATGGACAGAATCATGTGCGTGCAACGACAAACTAAGTTTTGCAAGACGGGAAGGTTGCCAGAGCAGAACTTTCGGGAGAGGAACGGGAACAAGGGAAGGTTGCCAGAGCTGAGTAACAACTTGAGGGAGAGGAATGGTTGAGAAAAGAAGGAACCCTGATGAAGCAACGCACTATCTCTGATCAGCCTGTCTCCGGTAAGAAGCTAGGAACCCCAGTACGAAGCTAGCTAGTTAGGCGCAGGGGGTTGCTGCATCCCAGTCGCCAAGCCACCTGCTGAAGGAGCAGAAGAGTCTTCTCTGATTCTTGGGTGATGCCATCCAAGAACCAACGAAGAAAGAACCTGCCTGGCCTCCAATATGCACAGCATGCAAGCAGTGAGTGAAAAGAGTGTACACTAGCTAGTTAGCTCCAGCCAGAACTGGCTCTATGTCTACAGCAGAGCTCGGGATCTTCGGGATAAACATTGAAGTTGACGTCATCTGCATGGATCTCTCGCTGATGTTCTGCTACCGCAGATTGGATGGCAGATTTGTCCCAAGAAGCAGTGACCTTGTCGTGAAAGCAAACATGTTGCCTCTCTCTGGCGTTATAAAAAGTCAACAGGTGTGCGTGTGGTATTGGTACTAAACTGGGCACAGGTACATGTAGCCAAGCCAGCGTTTCCCAACCAACAACCAAACCGACTCAATGACGCAAATGCAGCCAAGGTTGAGGCAATTGTGGTGCCCCGCCCGATTGCATCTGTCCAGCTCTTGCCTTGCTTTCCAGCAACTTGTTGAAGCTCCGTCACTGAACCATACCTGGTGAGCCTGGAAAGGTGCTGTCGCATCTGGGTAAAATAAATGTTTGCAGGAGTGCAGAACTGCAGAATGGCAAGAGACACCATGCTGCCCGAAGATGTATGTGACCCACAGATTGGACGCCATGCTCACAAGCTCAGCAAGCAAAGACGGAGAAGTTGTTCCTTTTGTCAAGGCGATTGACATCGAAAAGGGAATGAGCGTGAACTCGTGGTTGAATTAACTTGAAATCCAGATGATCCTAGTGGCGCACATCTTTTTTCAGCAGGGAAGTGGAGAAAGCACTTTACAACGGTGATTCTGAAGCTGTCTTGAAGGAAGTATTACTTACAGGGCTGGAGTGGCGTCTGGAAGTGATGGCCAAGACGGTGTTCTGTGAGCTTCGGCCTGATTCATTCGATTAACAGCTATTCACTGAGCTTGTTTGTGAACCCGATATGGTTCGAAGCCTCATCATGACAAGGTATCAAGCACAACCAATTTCTGGTGGCTCTACCACCTGCATCTCTCCAGCTCTCTTGCCTTGGTCCCCAGCAACTTGGAGCTCTGACATTGAACCGTGCCGTACCATAACGGCAATCTATCTAAGGAGCCGCATGAAGGAGGTTGAGGACGGGTGCGGAGTTGGATAGCTACCGTAGCTAGCTAAAGTATGAAGATAACCAGCCATGCATTCAATTATTTAATTTGTTGTTGTTGCTGCAGTAATTGTGATTACCTATTCTCTTGCGATGTGGATTGCTTGGAATGGATTGTCCATCATTTAAAAAAAATACGATTCTGGTTGAGTGATCATTCGATTCGTCTTGGCCTGGGACAAACATATATAGTTTTCCGGGCCGCTATTCCTACACAGGGATCATTCCATTACTCAAACTTCCGCTCTGGAAGGCGATATCAAGGATGCGAGTTCGTGTTCGCTGCTGTTGGTATTTTCTTTGGCTTCTTGTTGCTTTTTCTTATCAAATCGACGAATGAGATAGGCTCCCGCAACTCCTGCCGCTACAGCCGTACAAGGTCCTAGCATGACCAATCCCGCCGCCGCTCCGGCAACTCCGGCGGCCACTTTGCGTCGTTGTTGTCGTTTTTGTTGTTTTTGCGAGGCTTCTGGCTTCTTACTGCCGTCAATGTCATCGTCGTAGTTATCATCATAGTAGCCTCGTTCTTTTCGACTGCCGACCATATTGGACAACAATCCTTTTTGATCGTCGTCGTAATCATCATCGTTTTCGTGGTATGATTCTTGATGTTGTTGCTGTTGTTTTTGCTGTCCAAAGAGAGAAGACGTGGCAGCACTGGCACTACTCGATCTATTCCGCGAGGATGGTTTATCGTCGGATGAACTGGAGGAACCGGTGCTCGAGGTATCCGAACCTAGATCGTCGTTATCTTTGTAGGGAGCACTGGTCATGGTCGTGTTGTTGTGGTTGGTGTGTCTATTGCTGTTGTTGTTGTTATTATGTCGAAGCCTTGCCAATTCGGTGGTACGCTCAATGGACATTGTAGTACTGCAGGAATCGTGGTCTTGCTTTGCTGCTGCCATGCCAGCATCCGAAGTTCTTTCGTAACACTGCGTTACTGTATTGCCCTCCCGTTAGAAACCGCGGTACAAGTTGAAGACTTTGGAGCTTGTCTGCGTCCAGCGTTCACCCTGTCTCTTTGTCTGGCTGTCGACCGTCCAAACTGGATGACCAAGAAAATCCACAAAGCGGAAAGCCGCAAAGATCCAATGGTCCCCCTTCATAGATTTTTTCTGTGTTGGTTGACCATGGCAAGATCTACCAACGACCACAACGACCACAACAACCCCACCAACACTGCTAGTATTACTACTAGTACTGGTACCAGTACTCCCCCCACGGAGTATCCGTCCAACAAAGCCCAAATCTATTCGGTTCAAAATGACAAGGACGATTACTACAATGAAAAGGATCATCCCGTAGATGACGTCGACTATCGATCGCAAGGAGGACCTCGATTGACATATCTCTATTCGTCGCATCCTCTCACGGGTCAATCGCTCTATTTGGGAGCCGAATTTGGATCCGATGGTCGCATTTACTGTATTCCAGGACACGCGCATCGTGTCTTGGTCATTGATCCTACCAACGATCAAGATAAAGTGTTTCCGATGGGACCCTCGTTTCCGGGCAAATACAAGTGGCTCCGCGGCATTGTCGTGGGAGATGTCATTTACGGATTGCCCTGCAATCGAGGAACGGTATTGCGGATTCATGTCCCCACACAGCAAGTGACCGAACTACCATTGCCGTATGACACGTTTTATTCGAGCCAAAATGGCTACGCCGCAAAAACGGCACACGAACAACGGCACATGCTCTGGAAATACCACGGTGGCGCCGTCAGTCCCCACGATGGATGCATTTACGTCATTCCACAATCTGCCTGGCATGTTCTCCGCATTGATCCTACCACCGACGAATGTCAATTTGTCGGGCCTACATTAGAGGGCAAATACAAATTTTATGGAGGCATCGTCGGGAAAACAGATGGCGCCATTTATGGCATTCCTCACAATGCCGCGCATGTCTTGCGCATATTAAATGCCGACCATATTACGACCCATGGAGATTTGGGAACACAAGGACACAAATGGCATGGTGCCGCGGCCGCCGCCAATGGCATTATTGTCTCGGTACCGGCCAATGCCGATACCGTCCTCTGTATTCAACCGGGAGATACACCCACGTTGTTTCAACTGGGATCGTCCGACGTGCTTCAAACGGGACGACATCGCACCGATCACAAATACAAGTATTTGGGGGCATTGGCCGGACCCGATGGACATGTCTATTGTTTTCCATCCGGGAGTGAACACGTCTTGCAAATAAACACACAAACCCAAACGGTTCAAACAGTCGGACCCAATCTCTACGACACGCATATGGAACGCATTTGTCAAAACAAATGGCAAAATGGAGTCATGTGTCATCCAGATCAATCCGTCTATGGGATTCCACTCTCGGGAGAATCCGTGCTGCGAATTGATTGTTCTTCACACGATGCATGTAATAACAGAGTGACGACGTGGAAATTACCACGGCCCTTTCGACTCATGTCCAAATACGAAGGGGGTGTCGTCGACCCCAAAACGGGAATCATGTACACGGTACCCAACAATCACAAGGCCGTATTGAGGATAATACCGCCACTGACCAACAACAATAACAGCGCGATGGATGGTTCTACAACAGCGCCCTCGTCGGGTGCAGATACTCTAGGCAACAATCCATCCAAGGATACAACAGCCACTCATGCTGGAGACTCCTCCACCAATAACAATAACAACGACAAACCACGCACATGCACTTCCGTGGAACAAGTCAAGGCATTGACACAAATTACCGATGGCGACAATGAGGATTTGTCAGACGTCAAGTATCGATCGGGAATTGCCACACTACGGTCGTCCGCGCATCGAGTCAAGGCCAATCCTAAACATCGCAAACAAAATCCTAATCCAAAAGACAAAAAGGGACAGAACACCAACACTACCTTCTTGCCGGATTCCATGTGCCAGGAAGTAGTCTTTCGCTACAATGAACAAACCTACAATCTGCGCCAAGCATTCACCGAATTGTTGAAACGATTGGATCCTGACATGGTGGGATCCTTTCGTAATGACAATGACAATAATAGTCTGGAAGACTTTGTCCTGCCACCCAACACGTTGCATCGAAAAGTCAACGGGGGGTGCTGCGAATCGGCACAAGCGTACATGTCGGATGCCGTGGCAGCGGATGCCAACTTTTTGGAGATTTTTGACAGACTGGTCGAAGAAGTGGTACTGCCGCATGTCAAGCAGCGACTCGTGGCGGCGGGGGCGGCAAAGCAAGACACGCCATTGAGCTTTTACATTCAACGACCGCCCACACTGAGGATTCAACCCGGACCGGGACGTGCGGGTGTCAAACCACACCACGATGGCGAGTACGGACATCAGAATGGCGAACTGAATTTCTGGCTCCCACTGACGGATCGCAACTTGAATCAAGTAGATTTGTTTTGCGAATCCAAATTTCAAAAGGGGGATTTTCGTGCCATTTTGTGTCACCGGGGAGAGATCATCTCGTTCCATGGATCTTCCTGTCGTCACTTTGTCAATCGAAATGACAGCGACAAGACACGCGTCTCGATGGATTTCCGGATTGGAGTGGAAGGATTCTTTGATCCTTACTGGCAAATGAGCGGGACCACGGATGATCACGGGAGGAGGGAGGTTAGGATATAGCTAACTAACTGATTTGAAGGTCTGTTTCGTTAGGTCCCTCGATTCTGCTCTGTGTGATCTTGCAATATGAACATTAGCTTGCGTAGACAGCAGCTGAGCAACAAGAACAAGGTGCTTGCAGTTTCATGCATTGACCACTGCAGTCGAATGCAATCTCGGTTGTATCGCTGTTTGTCCAGCTTGAAGCCAAGGAAGATCCCATGCAAGGCTCCCATCGTGCTGTCTTCAGTGGTTTTCTCTTGTAACTGAAGCTTCACGAGGACGAGCTGGTACCAGTGCACTCCACGCTCCAAACCCTCCACAGCAACTTTTTAAAGTCGCCTAAAATTCGATATAGACAACATGCCACTTCCAAGCTCAGTAATATTAACTTAGCAGTTGTAAAATCATACATGTGCAAGTCTCTCTCTAAAGAGAAACGTGAGTCTGTCAAGTACTCCAGTTTTAGTCCTCAAGGCAAGTTCGACAGGGGTGCAGTCCTTGGTCTAGGGCTTTGCTAGCAGTGAGAACTCGAGTGTTACGAGATCGGGCTAAATGGCGACAGGTTGGTAGGTGGTAAGCAGCACCGTACTTTGTAACCACTACATTGCGGTCCACAAAGTCTTTCCATAGTCCCAATGGAGTGTTTCGAGCCTCATTTTGAAGAGATACCATTTTCTTGGACGGGCTCTTTCCATTGGGGTCTCCAGAAACATGATAAACAGTGGCCAATCCTGCTGCAACCAATCCTTCGCAAACGTTCAGGTATCTTCCATCTGGCAACTTGGTCCAAACAACAGATAGCAGTCGTCCAAATCGATCCGTGGAGTCTCCTTCCAAATAAATCTCCCTCTTATCACAATGACGAGTGGCATATTCTTTTGCTTCAAGGGCAAACGGCTGGATTGGCTTTAGCTCCGGGGTGTCAATTCCCAGAAAACGTACTTTTCGGCCATCGACCAAGCACAACGTATCTCCGTCATAGACATACTTTACTCTTGCCTTAAAAACGCCCTTTGGTAGGCAATTGTAGACGCAAGGATTCTGCGTCTGCTTCTTGGAAATTTTTGCACTGTCAGCGGTGGTCTTTGTTTCTGGTGTGACTACGCCTTCTTCTGGTTGGAGAAGGGTTGGAGCCTTGTGCCTATTGGCGGCAATATCGGCCCAACTTTTGGCGTGGCAAGAACATACGAGTATGCTCCAAAGAAAAAACGCACATGCGATTGACAACTGTAGACGGTGATTATAAATCGATAATGGCATCCTAGAGTAGTTCCGTGTGGTGGAGACGTTATTGATGATTCTTGCTTTTATTATCAGAAGTATAAAGCAGCAAGAAATAAACATTACTCATCATTCCGAGAACAAGGAGTGAGAAAGGGGAAGCTGAAGCCACTTTGGAAGGGGTGGGCTGGCATTGGCGGGGTCCAAGCGGTGCGGAACGGGTATCTTTCATTCGTGCATACATTAGCTGGCGAAAACACCAGCCGGCTGGCTGATAGCTGTGCCACGAAGGACACATCCACAACAGCAGATCGCGAAGTCAAAAAATCAAAAAAAGTAAACACAGGCTGAAGCAAGATGGAAGAAGATACCAGTAGTGGAAAAAGAGATGCAGGCTGCAGCTTGGCGCACAATATGGAACCGGCAAGGACCGTTAACACACACACTGAGCAGCCAAAGCAAGCAGATGTGGAGGTGTCACCATCCATTTTGAAACATGAGGATGTATGGCTGAACACGATTTTCCCTTTTCTTGGAATGGGACAATATGGTTTCGTGGCACCTGTGAGCCACAAAATGAAAGACATGTACCTTGCATACTGTGAAACCGTGGGAAATCCTCCAAGGATTGATGAGCTTGATGATAATGGAGAACTGTGCTTGGCCACGCATACAGCGACTTTCTACAATGCAATTTTCTCTTCTGTGGCTCGGGCAGAGTACTGGTATTCCCACTCCCACACTGGCACAGGTGGACAGATCGATGAGAATCAGATCTGTGCTGCTGCTGCCAAAGTGGGTAGTCTTGAAGTGATTCAATGGGCCAAAGATAAAGGATTCTATTGGAATCAAAACACATCCAAAATTGCTGCAGAATACGGTCATTTGGAACTACTGAAGTACCTCCATGAGAATGGCTGTGAGTGGGATGAAGAAATGTGCAGTGAAGCTGCTAAGAATGGTCATTTGGAAATCCTCAAATATGCCCATGAGAATGGCTGCCCATGGAATGTGCGGACATGCATCAAAGCTGCTATGAATGGTCATTTGGAATGCCTCAAATACGCCCATGAAAATGGCTGTCCGTGGGACGAGAGGACATGCTACACTGCTGCTATGAAAGGCCAATTGGAATGCCTCAAATACGCCCATGAAAACGGCTGTTCATGGGATACATTCACATGCGAGTATGCTGCTGGAAATGGCCATTTGGAGTGTCTCAAATATGCCCATGAAAATGGCTGTCCATGGGATGAAGATACATGTAGCAATGCTGCTGCAGAAGGCCATTTGGAAGTCCTAAAATATGCCTGTGAAAAAGGCTGTCCCTGGGACAAAACCACATGCAATGTTGCTGCTGAAAATGGCCATTTGGAATGCCTCAAATATGCCCATGAAAACGGCTGTCCGTGGGATGAAGAGACATGCAGTGAAGCTGCTGATCTTGGCCATTTGGAATGCCTCAAATATGCCCATGAAAATGGGTGTCCGTGGGACGAAAAGATATCCACGTATGCTGCTGAAAAAGGGCATTCGGAATGCCTCAAATATGCCCATGAGAACGGCTGTCCATGGAATGAAGACACATGCAGTGAAGCTGCTACGAATGGCCATTTGGAAAACCTCAAATATGCCCATGAAAATCGCTGTCCATGGGATGAAGAGACATGCAGTGAAGCTGCTGATCGTGGCCAATTGGAATGCCTCAAATATGCCCATGAAAATGGGTGTCCATGGGATGAGCACACATGCCAATATGCTGCTCTCAATGGCCATTTGGAATGCCTCAAATATGCCCATGAAAATGGGTGTCCGTGGGATGAAGAAACATGCTGCTTTGCTGCTAAATATGACCATTTGGATTGCCTCACATATGCCCATGAAAACGGCTGTCCATGGAATGAAGACACATGTAGCGATGCTGCTGAATATGGCCATTTGGATTGCCTCAAGTATGCCCATGAAAATGGCTGTCCGTGGAACCAACGAGCTTTGCTCCTCAAAGGTACTCCTCAGGTAAAGGCATGGGTTCAAGGTATGTCCTAACTTGCTGCCTGAATTTGGTTTACTAGCCGGTGACAGTCAAATGCCAATTGGTGGGATGGTACAGTGTAGTTTTTTTAATTTGGCCCAATTAATTATCACCTAAGCTTATTTTGAAGTTTGAAAGGCTTGAAATTGGTTTATCTGCCAGCCTGCCCATTGTGGTTTTGGTTCTTCTGGCTAATAGCTACCGGTAGTTTTCGTAGATTGGAAGGGCTATCATGTAGCTGCAACAAATGCTTTAATTACTGAATATGCTCTGTGGGTTCGCCAGCAAGTTCCATGAGTTCCCTTCAAAAGTGCATAGATTGGAAGGGCACGAGTAGCTGCAACACATCCTTCAATTACTAAATATGCTAATGGGTTCGCCAGCAAGTTCCATGAGTCCCTGCAAAGCATCGTGATTATCAGCACTCCATGGGCAATCCACCGGAGAAGGGGTTTCTTGCTACATGGCTCAAGCTAATTTTGGATGGATGGCTACAAGGCTGCTTTGTTTCAGTCACAATTTGATGACTCTATTCATTCTACGGTACAGTCTATCATTGCACTCCCGGCGCCACATCTTCCAAGACTGCCTCCAAGGCTTCCTGCAATCGTTCGGGATGGGCATTGCCTCGACTGTGCGCCATGGCCTTGCCCACCAAGAACTTTTTCATCTTTGTGCGTGCTTCCCCCCTCTGCGATATTGCTCCAGTTGTTCCGGATTTTGTTCCAGAGTCTCGTGACACAATCGTTCTAATGTCTGGCGGTCCGATATCAGTTGTAGGCCGTGTCGTTTTGCCACTTCCGAAGGACTTTGGCCCAGTTCCTCTTGATACAACAAAGCCAGTAACTTTTTGGCCATGGTCGTGGAAATGGTGCCATTGAGCAGCAGGACAACAATTTCCCCCAACTGGGGACCGGTAATGTTGGAATACTCGCCATTACTACTATCCGCCACCGCTCCTTCGTAGGCCCGACGACGTTCTTCCTCGTCTCGTATCAGTGCAAACAAATCGTTGCACAAGAATTTGGCCACGGTTTGCGCAATTTCCCTGCTATTGTTGTCGGGCAGTAGTGCCGCTTGTGCCGTGGCCACGGCTTGATCGTAGATTCGAATGGCCCGGAGGATCCCCGGCAATGACACGGGCGTGTACTCATCCAATTGATACTCCCGTTCGAGTCGTTCTCGGGCCGCATCCGGCAAATCCGGGAGATACTCGTCAAAAAAATTCGACACAGAATCATGTCCGCCCAAGACCGTGGCGTCCAGTACGACTGGTGGTAAATCTGGTTCGGGCATGAATCGCTAATCTTTGTCTCTTCTTTGGATCGAATCAAGACGGTTTGGCCCGATTTGACATGAAACGTTCTGGTTTCTTGAAATAATGCGACCGTCATAGATTCCGACACTAACGTGGCTTGTCGCATGGCTTCGTACTCGGCCGCTTGTTGGACTTGTCGCAAGGAATTCAAATTTTTGACTTCGACCCGATTTTGGAGGTTGGGTACAAAAGTAGTATCGATGGGTTGGATGGAGACATATAAATCAACGCGCAAAGATCCTTCTTCCATTTTCCCGTCGCACGTTCCAATGTGTTGGAGCAATTGTCGCATGGTTTCCACCGTCCTGGCGGCCTGTTGGGAGGATCGAATATCGGGATTCATGACAATTTCGACAAGTGCCGCTCCCGCCCGATTAAAGTCGACCAAGGATCGCGTCGTCCAGCTGCTGTTATCGTTGCATGTGAGAGACGTGGTGGTTTTCCCGTGTCTTGTTCCAATTGGATGCGATCAATTCCAACTACTACTTGTTGTGATGATTGTTGTTTCTTCTTGTTCTTCTTTTTGGTGTGAGGTGCCATGATGGCGATGCTTCCATTCTGCGCAATGGGCCATCGTTGTCGTGTGACTTGATAGCCAAAGGGTAGATCGGCATAATGATAATGTTTGCGTTTGAATCGACTGGTGGTGTTGAATTGACATTGCAAGGCTGCCGCTGTCAGAATGGCAGCTTGGACGGCCTCTTGGGACGTGTGGGGCAAAAATCCTGGAAGCAACGTCAACGTCAAAGGGATGCACCAACGAGTTGGGTTTGGCGGTATTAGTGGTAGTGGTGGGAGACGACGAAAAGAGTTTGGTGGGAATATCCAGCTGGCAGTGAATTTCCAAGCCAATAATGGTCTGAAAGCGAGGTTCCTTATTCCAGGAGACTATTCCAGTCTCGGAATGGACCGTCCACAAGGATCTTGCTGAAAAATTGGATTGTGCCTGTTTTGATACCCTTGTACTTCTCAAATAGAGTCTTCTACCACAACCATGACGAGGACAAGCCAATCGCATCATCTCCAACACTCTCCACACTACAAATCACAATCACAATGAACCGAGCAAGCAGTGGCAACCTCTTCTTTGCTTACTCCACCGACAAGCACTTGCCGACTGCGGTTATGAAAATGCTGCGTCTGGCCGTCAGCCCAGTATCCACGGCTGAGGTACTCGGCTCGGGGCAGTTCCAAAGAGGGACTGGCCCGAACCGAGTACCGTATTTTTGGTAACGGAAGCTGGCTTAATGTGGGTTCTGATCGAGATCCTCCGGCGAAGAAAGCTGCGAACGTGACGACAACCAGTCTACCGTGCCGTTCCAGTAGCTACCGGTAGCTAGCTGCCATGGCTACTAGCTAGCTAGCAATTTTGCATTTTCCACGAGCTAGCGCTGGCTAGAAGTGTAGGCAAGCCCGCAGATGGCCCAGAGGGCCAAGCATAGGGAAGAGAAGGTCATCTTTGGAGCTGGCTCGGAAATCTTTTAAAAGGGGCTTGGGACAATTTTATTATGTCAGAAAGACAGCTAGCTTCTCAGAAGATTGTTCAAGCAAATCAGAAATCCACTAAGACGACGCCAAAAAACAACTTTGCAACAAGATAAATCGACAACCAGGTTGCAACCACCCAAGCAAGGACACAGACCAATGGAGGTTGAATCAATCGTGCATTGTTGTTGGCATTATTGGGTGGTGGTGTTGTTTCCAATTCCTGTGGCTGCTGCCTATTTGGCTGTACCCGTACCGGTAGGTCCTCCAAAAATATAGAGCTGTAATAGGCAGCAGCAGCAAATCCAGTGTCACCAGGTGTGCACATGGACACTGCCATTTTGAAATCTTGGAGTTCATCATTTCCTATTCCATGCTGTTGGAGTAGCAGCCTTTCTTGAATGATCACCTCAAAGATGGTGGTGTTGTCACAAAGCTGCTCAATGGATAATGAATTCCGGGTGATGGGAGAGACACCATGCTCCTGAACCCAGTCAAATATGGCACCACGCTCATATGTGTTTCCTTCATGGTCAATGACAGGTTCCTGAAGGAGCACTTGAGTTATGGGGCAGACAAAGTAAGCAAAAAGATCTTTGGTTGTCCTTGCCTTCTTGGAATCATCGGTGTTAGTTGAATCCACAGCAGAATCTTCCTGTAGCCCCTGCATGGCCTGCAAGTAGTCCTTGAGTGCTCTATTGGGAGGGTACAGGCCAATGTCTTCATCACAGATAATGGCACTTCTTTCATAAGATACCCCATTGGTGGGATTCACCACTGGATCCTTAAGAGGTTGTTTGGTCAATGGACAGAGCAGCTGAGGCCTGTCAGTGGAGGTTCTTGTGAAAATGCAATGTACAAGATCAACTTGATTCGACGCAGCCGAAGCGTCAAGAGAAGAGCGCATGACGCTGGACCTACTGTGTGTGCCAGCATCCTGATGGGGAGATGGCAGGCCCATTTCCATGGTAGTATCGTCACAGTCCACAACTGCACCATGTATTTGATGTTCAATGGTTGCTGTCCCCGCCTCTTGGCCTTTGGTATCCTTGTTCTCCGTGGACATCCTTGTTGCTTTTCGAACGCGGATTCCTATCTGGGTAGGCTGAGCTTTGATGGACCACTCCAGAGTCGGGTGTCACTACTGGACTTTGCAAGGCTTTTGGTTTTGGTTTTTGGATTGGGAGACCCAAAGAGCCAGCTACACTAGCCCGTACCGTTCCAGGCAATTTCGCGATTTTAAAATTCCTGTGAGAGCTGCGTCTGGCCGTCAGCCGTAAAGTATCCACGTCTGAGATCAGCAAGGACCACAGCACGCAACCGAAGACACCCCACAGCCACCATGGAAGAGGAAGAGACAAAGACCAACCCAACCACCACACAAGATAATGTGAGTAACACCGACGGAGCATCAGGTTGTGAGGCACTCAAGCCCTTTCGAACGTACGGCTGGAAACCGGATCCCCACTTGTCGGTGGATGACAACCTTTTGGATCTGCTCCTCATTGTGACTCGAAGCTCCACTTGTCGCGATGGAGGCATGGCCTGTATCATTACCAAACAAACGAAAAGACAACAAGATAACGAAACAGCATCCCCATTATCTCTGTTCCAATCCATCTTGGCCGTGGCCACCAATCGGGCGCTCTATTCCGTCAATGACAGTGACCTGCACGCAGAAGTCTGCGCCCTAGGCGCATGCGCTCGGCACGGCCATGCCACGGAAGCCTGTACGGCGTACATTACCATGCCACCCTGCAAAAAATGTTTGGGGTCGCTCGTCGTGTCGGGCATTCAAACATTGGTCTTTCCGCGTCACATTCCTCCATACATACAACAAGTGGCAGCACAAGACCACAGTAATCTGACCATTGTCCACAAGAATGATACCGAGGAATGGAACCAACGACGACAACGAATCCAGACATTGATTGAAACCTATCAAAAAGAACACCCAGGGGAAGAAGGGGAAATCGCCAAGCGGCGAAAGCAACGCAAGGAAGAAAAACAACAGAGAAAACAACGAAAGCTGGAAAAAGATAATGCTGAACCAACTAAGTAAGGATCCAGACATGTAGCCAACAGCCAGCCAACAAATAGATCATGATGGATGGGATTTCTATTGGAACTATTGAATAAACATAGTTTCATAGCTGTTTGCTTGGAGGGTAGAGCTTATCCGACCAGCCAATCTTCTTCAAACTTACTTTCTTTCTTGTCACGGGTGAACCTGCAAAACTGGTAGCTTTCATCCATGCACCTCTTTCCATGCGTACAGCGCTAGCGAATAACACACTGTCATCGCATCAGCCCGCTGGTTGTTTCCTCCATGTTCCGTCAAGGGTATTTCCTGATTGCCATCCAGCACGAGAATAACCATCGCGTTCGTTGCTCCAAAGGCTACGGTAGCTAGAAAACCAATCAGGCTGCAATAGTCTACGACTGTAGTGCCAAGCAATGAAACCAAGCAAGCTGCACCTCCATAGCTAGCTAGTAGCTGGCTGGCTGGAGCTACATGTAGGTACTGTGTTCAACCACTGGCATTACAGGGCTGCTTGGGCAGAATAATAATCAACGCTTGAAAAATTGCCGTTCATCTCCGTCAGTGAAAAAGAAGAACAGAACTTGGGAGGCACGCAAGCCTGTCGGAATACGGTGTCATCGTTCGTACAAGATCCTGGACTCTCCGTTGCCGTTTCGCTCCTCCCATACTTTCTTGATTTCTCGAAAACAAGACATCACCACTTCTATTACTTTGTTGGCATTCCTGTCTATTACTATTCTATTACTACCAGTATCACAATGAACTACTTTCCCAAGTCTGTCTTTTTCTTGTTGGCCCTCGTGGCGGCACCTTCTGTGGCAACGAACGAAGGATTGGAGGTTGCTGAACACTTGGAACTGGGCGTGGAGCTCATGGCCGAATTCCATTCGTGGGTAGACGAGCACGAAAAGTCATATGACAGCCATGAGGAGAAATTGAAGCGTTTGCAGATCTGGGTCGAGAATAATGGTAAGATAATGGAAGGATAATGGTGGACAGTGCTGGATATTGGCTCTTTGTTGGTGGCGGCGTTTTGTGTGTGGAAGAGAAATATTTTGGTTTGGAATGACGTTTTGGGTGTTTCTAAAATGTTCCGTGACTTTTTTGCCGTTGGACAGAACGCATCCAACAACACAATGACCAAGATCCTCCTCCTAGCTTCACATTGGGCCACAACCCGTTCTCGGACATGACCCAGGATGAATTCCAGAGGCATTTCAAGTTGGGTCCCTACAGTCAAGTGCCTCCACGCACGGCCGGAGCCGGTGAAACCTTTGAGGCATTTCATAATGCCATTCGTGGATTGGAAGAGGAGGCTCCTGCCGATGGTGTCAATTGGGTTGGACTGGGAGCCGTCACGCCGGTCAAGGATCAAGGAATGTGCGGCTCTTGCTGGGCATTTTCCACCACGGGTGGATTGGAGGGAGCCAAGTTTATCAAGACGGGGGAACTCGTCCCTCTGTCGGAACAAAACTTGCTGGATTGCGACCACAAGGATCTGGGATGCAATGGAGGATTGTAAGTAACTGTGTATGTTCGAGGGGAAATGTAACTGCAAACAGGGTGGTTTTTTATGACAAATTGTGAATTTCTAACCTGCAAATCTTTTGTTCTGGTTTTTGTTCATCTCAGAATGGACAATGCTTTCAAATTTGATGAGAAATCGGGTGGATTGTGCTCCGAAGCTGATTACCCCTACAAGGCCAAACAGGGCAAGACGTGCCTCACCAACTGTACCGATGTCCCAGGATCCATTGTCAAGACATTTACTGATGTCCCTCCAGGTAGCACCAAGGCTATGGTTTCCGCCCTTACCCTTCAGCCCATCTCGGTGGCCATTCAAGCCAACCAGGTAAGCAAGCTGTCACATCAATCAAACAACCATAAATTCATCGTGATATTCTGTTCGGTTTTAGATCTTGCCATGGCTCATTGTTGTTTCCTTCTATTTATGATTATTCCACGCAGTTTGTCTTCCAATTCTACAAGCACGGTATCATTTCTGACGACTCGTGTGGCAAAGCTGGAAATATTGATCATGGTGTTCTCGGTGAGTTTTTTGTGTCTGTCCTTGTGGATGTCTTGCAGGAGTTGGGTCCAGTGCTGACGTTTTTTGGTTTGTTTGTCTTGCCTTGTCGCACAGCTGTTGGCTATGGCACTGACCCAGAAACTCAGGAACCCTTCTTTATTGTCAAAAACTCCTGGGGTGCCAAGTGGGGAGACAAGGGGTATGTCAGGATGAGCCGCAACTCCAAGAACAAGTACGGAATGTGCGCCATCTTGAAGATGGCTTCCTTCCCTGAAACCGAGTAAACTGACCGCACGGCGTAAAGCATGATTGTCGGCTACGAAAAACGATGCTGACTGTATAACCAAAAATTGCATTACTTGAGTAAATTGGATAAAGCAACAACACACCCCAAGGAAAGTTCATGCAGGCCTGGCATGATAGATTGTTAATTCTAGGTTGACGTTTTCCTTGCAGGTTAGTTTGCCGCACAAGAAAGTGATGCCTCCGAGGGGGGCACATTTTACGAATGGCTCCACCATAGAAGGGACCAGACTCCAGTAGCGTCACTTTGGAAGTCGTGCTTGTGTATCAGTGCCACTCAAATAGCTTATTGGGATCTCTTCGTTTAGTCTTTGCTTTCCATGCTACCACAAGAAACCCATGTGTTAAGAAGCATTGAACAACAGCAAACCGGACTGAGGCTCCCTAGCTACAAGAAAATTACAAAAATTTGGACTTCCTTTTCAGATCACTGCTTGCTAAAATCTGAACTATTCTTTTATCTGGCAGGTGAAAAATTTGACCCCAAGTCACTGCCGTCCCACCAATTGGCATTTGACTGTCACTGGCTAGACCAAATTCAGGCAGCAAGTTAGGACATACCTTGAATCCAAGCCTTTACCTGAGGAGTACCAATGATGAGCAAATCTTGTTGGTTCCATGGACAGCCATTCTCAATGGCATATTTGAGCACTTCCAAATGGCCATTTTCAGCAGCAAAGCAGCATGTCCTCCAGTCCCATGGACAGCCATTCTCATGGAGGTACTTCAGTAGTTCCAAATGGCCATATGCGGCTGCATTTTTTGATGTATCTCGATTCCAATGGAATCCTTTATCTTTGGCCCATTGAATCACTTCAAGACTACCCACTTTGGCAGCAGCAGCACAGACCTGATTGGCATCGATCTGTCCACCTGTGCCAGTGTGGGAGTGGGAATACCAGTACTCTGCCCGAGCCACAGAAGAGCAAATTGCATTGTAGAAAGTCGCTGTATGCGTGGCCAAGCACAGTTCTCCATTATCATCAAGCTCATCAATCTTTGGAGGATTTCCCACGGTTTCACAGTATGCAAGGTACAAGTGTTTCATTTTGTGGCTCACGGGTGCCACAAAACCGTATTGTCCCATTCCAAGAAAAGGGAAAATCATGTTCAGCCATACATCCTCATGTTTCAAGGAAGATTGTTTTTCATGTTTCCCAGTGTCCCTTTCTTGCTTTAATTGCTTATGCTGCTCCGTCTTAGCCAAGCTGCAATCTACATCTCCCGTTCCACTGCTGGCGTCCTTCTCCATCTGTAGATTGGATGAAGTGCTTTGCTTTGTCTTGCAATGAACGACTTCTTCCTCCAAGAATCTTCTGTCTTCAGTCTTTGCTTGGTGTGGGGGTCTTTTGGATTTGAGAAGTGCAGCGTCGGCAGTGCCTGTGACATGTGACCACAATAATATTGCATCAAAATAAGGTAAACCGTAACGCACGTATCCTGGCTACGGTATTAGTAGCTAGCTTCTTCTTATGCTAGCTGCCAGGTACAGTAGGACAGGTTGTGTACTGTGCATACGAATGCATGAAAAGGCAAGAAGGAAGTGCTTTTGCGACTGCAGTTTGTCGGGGGAAAGACACCTGCGAAAATGCGGACGACACAAGCTGCCTACGGGGTATAGTCAATAGTCAAGAAGCTCAGATTTCAGGTCTCGCAGCTCTTAGTACATGTAGACCGAGGATGTGGGTGTCAGCAAGTGCTAGACGTATACAATACCATAGTACTACAGTTCTTCATCAGGAGTTGATCTTGCTCGTTCAATTCAAGCTACATCCTAGCTAGAGTCCCAGCATACCTTCGTTCCTACGGCTTGGATATCTTGGAGACTACGGCTTGGATATCTTGCAGTCTCAGCTTTAGTTCCAGACCTCCCCCACACATGCATACAGAGATCTCGAGCCCATCTGGCTTGCTAGTCGTGACAAGATGTAGTGATACATGCCTCACGATACAACCGAATCCGGCAAGGTCTTTCCTTCAACAAAAGAAAGACAGGAGAAGGCCGGATCATTTGATTCCAACAACCACAAGCATCCCGTGATCGCTAATTGTCATGCTGATTGTGGTAAACAGGCCAATCAACTGAGCTCAGTTTGCTTTGTCGCGTTCATCTATTTTGGCGCCACAACCCAAAGTCCCAACATTGCCATGGTTGCAATGGTAGTGTAAATCCACCCCGGGGATGTGGGGCCAACTGCGCCAACCAAATAGGTAGCAACGGCAGGTGTTGAACCTCCCACAATGGCCTGGCCAATGTTGTATCCTACCGCGACCGATGTGACCCGCGTTTCTGGTTCAAACGACTCTACAAGCCATGCGCACATGGGCGACCCCCAAAAGGACAAACAAACGCCCAAGAAGGTTTGTGCCCCAAACGCCAACCATGGATTACCTGTTTCTCCAATGATTCGAACGAGAAAGGGGCTAAATAGTGCAACACTGACGCCTCCAATAGACATGATGGTGCGTCTCCCAAAGGTATCCGATAACCACCCAGCGACGGGAAAGAGAAGACAGACGGAAAGCAGTAGTGCAACGGCATTGACTGCAAAGGCAGCGGGTACGGGTTTATCAATGAGATCGGTCATGTACACGGCCATCCAAACAAAAGTCAAATAAAAGCCGCTGTGCAGCCCATCAATCAAACGTCGATATCGACAGAATATATGTCAGTACACTATGGGTAATCAATCATCCTGCACCAATGACGACGCGTTTCGCACTTACGCACACCACATGGACGCAACCATGGCGGACGCAAACAAGGGTCGAAGATTGCTGCGACTAAAGACTTTTCGGATGATATCATTGTCCTGCTTTTTGGCCTTTGGTTGTTTTTGCTTTTGTGGTTGTTCAGTTTCCTTGTCTTCCGAAGCTTTCAAGTAGAATCCCGCCACACTGACAATAATACCACACAAAAAGGGGACTCTCCATCCATACGCCACTAGCTGTTCATGGGTAAAGCTCCTTCGGACGACGTATCCGACCAAACTTCCCAACAGGACACCAATGTTACCAGTGGCCCACACAAAGGATCCGTAGAGTCCCCAGTGTTCGGTAGGTACATTTTCCAATGTGAATACCAGTGACGAAATCAACTGTCCTCCCACGGACATGCCTTGCAATAATCGAATAATAATGAGTGAACAGGTGGACCAGTATCCCACTCGTTCATAGGACGGCAAACATCCCATGGCAAAAGTGGGAAATGCCATGAGAAAAATAGATGTGGTGAGTGCCTGTTTGCGACCGTACACGTCACCGAGATAGCCCAATAAAAATCCTCCCACGGGTCGCATCAAAAAGGCACCACCAAATACGGCAAAGGATTCCAAGGTTTGTGCATCTCCTTCTGCCGGTGGGAAAAATACCTTGCCAATAATGTCGCCAAAATAACCAAAGACGGCAAAATCTTTTTTCATGGTCGATATTAGAAGGAAGAATGAGTGAATGAGTATCCAAATGTTTATTGTCATTGTTTTGCTTCTTTATGTCATTCCATCATCAAAATCTGAACCTACCGTACCACTCGAGCACATTCCCCGCCACTCCGGCCAGCATTTCCAACCACGACGCTTGTGGTTGGGATTCTTCTTCTCCTTCATCTACTCGTGGCAATGGCAATCCTGCAATCCCTGACAAAATGACGGTTCGCACTTGCACTCTCGATTTGCGATGCTTTTTGAGGCCCAATTCCTTGGCGACCGCCGCCAAACGAGAAGCATCTTCGCCCGCCGTGTACGTTTTGAGATGATCGTGATGACGAGGCGCTGTGGAGGCAGAAGAAGCAGTATTGTGGGCACCCAACGAGTTGCTATTGAGTTGGACTTGATTCTGCTGATGAGAGGGTAGCAACGGAGTGCTTTCGTCTTGTAGTAATGACATTATTTCTTCTATCCTGGCAGGCAAAAATAATTTTTAGATCTATCAGCTCGTCGTTCTTCGCTCAACATAGATATCAGTGGAGCAGATGGATGTTTTGGTTTTTGATAAGCCGAGCGTTGGGATGTTGAGAGAGAAAAGTGATCGGAAGGGATGAGCTTCGGAATTCGGAAGGTGTCAAAGATCTTCTGACGTCAGTTGCGAGATCCAGCTT
The DNA here is from genome assembly GCA_903772945.1 of Seminavis robusta. Classification (NCBI taxonomy): domain Eukaryota; phylum Bacillariophyta; class Bacillariophyceae; order Naviculales; family Naviculaceae; genus Seminavis; species Seminavis robusta. Next base: position 4,960 of record CAICTM010000071.1, on the reverse strand, counting down.
TTCGCGGATCGCAGCACCGGTATCTTTTCTTTGACACCACTTCAATTTTTCGCCACCTCGGCATGCAGGAGCCGAATACAAAGAGGTCAAAAGGATATTGCCACTCATCACATACTGTAGCATCCGATCACCATGGCGAAGTTAAGCACCTTGGTAGCATCCAGTCTGTTGCTGTTGGCAACACTAGCCACAGCCTTTCAAAACGTTCGATTCCAACCATGTCGGACCAACAGGGCTCACCAGTCACATCCGTCGTCGCTCCATCAGGCCCTGGATACTGGTAGTAGTAGGCACACGGCAACAAGGCTCTCCGCCCAAATGCCTACTCGGCCGTCTTGGTTTCGGCGTACCGACAACAACAAACCAGAAACAGTGCTGTCCATGAGTGATAACGATGACAACAACACTCCAGATGACGACGACGACAAGACTGCAAAAAAGGTGGCCGGCCGCAAGAAACGCGTCCTCATGGGATATCGTCTCTCGGCCGTCATTTATGCCTTGCTGAGCATTGCCACATTGGTCCCGGCATTTGTCAAACCACAACTCACCGCCATGGCACTCAACTATGCCGGAGGACCCGTATTGGCGGGGGGCGTTGCCTACATTCTCACCAGCGCCGCCACCAATGATCGACTGGGTAGCGACACGTACAAACGATTGAATCTCATGCTCTCCAAGTTTGGACTGGCGTGGTTACTGGCAGCGATATTGGTCACTCAACGGACAGCAACACCGCTTTCGAGAGGGGCCAAGATTGTCTGCAATCCGCTCGTCGTACTGGCATCCTTGTCCGCCACGATCAATGGAATCAAGGGATGGGGATATGGCGTCAAAGGATGGGATAAAAAGGGTGATGCTAGTTTTGGAAACGACTTGGTGGGGTTGTTCCAGAGTTCCATGGGAGTCTTTGTCTCCGCCATACCCGATGCTAGTTCTGGAATTTATCTCTTGGGGACACTCTTTTCGGCTGGTTTACTAGTCAAAAAGGCGATCGAGCTGGGAGAATTGATACTCGGTGGTGGCGGCGCAGCCACGGGTGCTCAACTGGCCGTTCGGATCTTGGCAATGGCCAAACTCCAGCTTCTGGCCGGTGTCATCTTTGTACTCATGGATGCTGCCAAACGAAAGCGACTCTCGGGATCAACCTTTGTCGAACTCAACGTCTTGTCATCCATTGTCTGGTTGGGAATGGGAGGTACGTCTAATCATTCATTGGTTTGTTGGCCCTTTTGACAATGGATGGTCACTAACTGCGCTACGTAACGTATCGAACTGACTGACCTTGCCTTGTGCGCAGCCTTTCTCAAAAATGTCGGTCAAGCAAAGTCGTCAACCCTTGCTTTCGTCTTTGGGTCCTTCTCGCTTCTTACAGGACTACAATTCTACGTCAAAAACAAGAGGAGTGCTAACTAGCAAGCTAGTGAAAATGCCAAGGTTGCATCATGCTGCAACCGTGGCGGAGTGTGCTATTTTAAAATAGTAGACACGACGCAATGCTGATAATCTTGTAGTCTCTTCAAACGAGACAACATTGGCCACACAAACATAATGTAGGATCTACGCGTCATTCATTGAATAAACATAGGCTTGTTCGAGATCATTATAACAGTGCTGGTGAATACATACATTATGTCGGCCAAGAGCCACGTAGGGTACCGCACTCGTGCTACTGGAGCTCAATTACTTCTGAACGCATCGAATCCGCATACGAAAGATCCATACTCTACACAATGTCAGTGCTTGCTTACCAATGACGTGACCTTTGAATAGTTGCAAGCAGGGGACACAACCTCGTCTGATGTAGCCCGGTTCCAAAGCAAAATCAATAACTTCTTGACGTTCTGGTTATCAATAAACCAGCTACCATGGCACCCTAGAAGTCTCCAAGTGGCTTGAGCATGACAATGCGAACCACGTACCGGTACCCAGAACCCATCATTCGAAACAGGGGCTTCAACTTCATGTCCATCTCAATCTCCACAAAGGCTTTGCTGTTTTCTTTTTCCGTGGCACGAATCGTAACCAGGAGCGTTCCTCAATCGTGCATGACTTATATCGAAAACCGACCCTAATTTTGGGTCGGATTTAGGGACGGATTCCCCTTTAGGGTCGGGTTTCGAAACCGACCCTAAAATTAGGGACGGATTCTGAAAAAACGTCCCTAATTAAGGGACGGGTTTCGATTTAGGGGCGGGTTTGAAAACCGTCCCTAAATGGAAGCGGGACTGAGTGGTAAATACATTGAAATCCGACCCTAAAATAGGGTCGGGTTTCGAAACCGACCCTAAAATTAGGGACGGATTCTGAAAAAACGTCCCTAATTTAGGGACGGGTTTCGATTTAGGGGCGGGTTTCAAAACCGACCCTATTGCTACATGGAATTAGGGTCGGGTTTCAAAGATTTAGGGTCGGATTTGGGTCGGATTTAAAACTCACCCACGATTGAGGGACGCTCCAGAGACTTACTTTTGGGCAAAACCCCGGGAGTCACTGAACGTCCACAATGTACAGGTAGTATTTTCCCCTTGCCGGGCAATTGGGTACGAACGACTTCTTGAAAGGCATTGCCGTCCTTGGTATGATACTTGCGAACGGCACCGACCATTTCAGGACTTTCGTCAGGGATGGTGCCAGTGATTTCGTTTTTGATGATCACTCCAGGAATCTAAGGTCGAAAATTGACGGAGTTTGGACCAACCAGAGTCACTAGTCTATTGACATTGGAACTCCTTTGGCTCGGCGAGGTGTACCATGGGGAGACGGTTACTGTTGTTGAAGTGCTGATGTTGTCTTGAGGTTTTTCTGTTTTGTGAGCCAACCACAAACTGAAATCTACCATACTAGTAGCTAGCTAGTTCCCGATCACATTTTATTAGTCAGCTATCCAGCCAGAGCTGAAACTGAATATGCTTGTTACAAAAAAGAAGAAAAAGGGTGCCAAGCTTAGGGTAAAAGAGGCAGCACTCAGAACTTTGGCTTGGTAGGAACAAAATCACTAATGAAGCAGAAGGGACCAACAATACAAAGTTGCAAGTGAAGTGATATGCTTGAATGATTCAATCCTACTGGCTGACAACAACTAGAGAAACTTTATGCATTCCTCTGGGATAACATATTTTGAACCCAAAACCTCACCTCTGAAGTACCTTCCCTCAAGACTTCATCTCTGTCCCATGGGCAACCATTCTGTACAGCATATTGGAGCACTTCCACATGGCCTTTTTCAGCAGCATTGCTGCATGTCTCTTCATCCCATGGACAACCATTTTCATGGGCATATTGGAGGCATTCAACATTGCCATTTTCAGCAGCAAAGCAGCATGTGTTTTCATCCCATGGACAGCCGTTCTCATGGGCATATTTGAGACAATCCAAATGGCCTTTTTTAGCAGCAGCCATGCATGTGTCTTCATCCCAAGGACAGCCGTTTTCATGGGCATATTTGAGACACTCCAGATTGCCGTAGGAGGCAGCATTGACGGTTGTCATCCCGTCACCCCATGGACAGCCGTTCTCATGGGCATATTTGAGACAAACAAAATTGCCCTTGACAGCAGCACAGCAGCATGTTCCTTCCTCCCATGGGCAGCTATGGTCATGGGCATATTTGAGGCATTCCAAATGACCATTCGCAGCAGCAAAGCAGCAAGTGTCCACATCCCATGGACAGCCATTCTCATGGGCATATGTGAGGCAATCCACATGACCATTCAAAGCAGCAGAACGGCATGTGTCTTCATCCCAAGGACAGCCGTTTTCATGGGCATATTTGAGACACTCCAAATGGCCATTGCGAGCAGCACAGCTGCATGTGTTGTCATCCCAAGGACAACCATTTTCATGAGCATATTTGAGGATTTCCAAATGGCCATTGCGAGCAGCAAATTGGGTTGTGCGGCTGTCCCACGGGCAACCTTTTTCATGTGCGTATTTGAGGATGTCCAAATGGCCATGCCAAGCGGCTCGACTGCATATGTCGTCATCATCCAACGGACATCCGTTCTCAATGGCATACTTTAGGACATCCAAGTGGCCATTCTCAACAGCATAGATACATGTGCCACTGTCCCAAGGACAACCATTTTCATGAGCGTATTTCAGGCTTTCCAGATGGCCATTGCGAGCAGCATCTTGGGTTGTGCTTTCATCCCACGTCAAAGCTTTTTCATGTGCGTATTTGAGCATGTCCAAATGGCCATGCCAAGCTGCTAGACGGCATATGTCGTCGTCATCCAACGGACATCCATTCTCATGGGCATATTTGAGGATTTCCAAATCGCCATTCACAACAACATGGGAGCAAGTCCATTCGTTCCACGGACAGCCATTTTCATGGGCATATTGTAGGACATGTAGGTGACCCTTCATTGCAGCATTCTTGCCAGTATATGAATCCCATTCAAAACCCTTGTTTCGGGCCCACTTGAGAACTTGAATACTACCCACTCTAGCAGCTACTAAACAAACATATTCACCGACGACCTGTCCACCCATACCAGTATGACTGTGGGCGTACCAAAACTCAGAGCGGGAAACAGTGTAAAATGTTGCGCTGAAGAAAGTATCCAAAAAAGTTGCTTTGCGATCATTATGATTATTATCATCATCATCATCATCATCATCATCATTGACCATTGGAGGATTTTCCACAGTGTCACAATAGGCTTTGTATAGGTCTCTCATTTTGTGGCAGACAGACGCCACGAAAACATAATGCCCGATTCCGAGGAACGGCAGGATGTTCTTGACCCAAACATCGGTTCCACCAAGAAAGGCATCCCCAGATAACGCTTCTGGCACGGCCTCTCTTTTGGCTTTCTTCTGTGGGTGGGAATCTGCTGTATCGGCAACAGTGGTGGAGGTAGACATGATAACTGTAGAGTGCAGTACTGTATTGAACGGAAGCTCTGAAGAGTTCAATGTGGTCGGTCCATTAGAGAGGCTTGCTATATCGAGC